>ML289877.1:21781-73181 GCA_005239495.1 Nicotiana undulata | reverse complement strand
CCCAAAAATGCCACAGAATCTAACCAGAACTCACACTTGGAGAACTTAGCATACAATTTCTGTTCCCGCAAGGTCTGTAGCACAACTCTCAAGTGCTGCTCATGCTCACCCAGGCTCCGGGAGTAAATCAAGATATCATCAATGAAAACGATGACGAAGGAATCAATATACGGTCTGAATACCCTATCATCAAGTCCATGAATGCTGCTGGGGCATTGGTCAAACCAAAGGGCATCACCAGGAACTCATAATGGCCATATCTGGTATGAAATGCAGTCTTCGGAACATCTGAAGCCCGAATCCTCAGCTGATGATAACCCGATCTCAAGTCAACCTTGGAAAACACTCGAGCACCCTGTAACTGATCAAACAAATCATCGATGCGCGACAGAGGATACTTATTCTTGACGGTCACTTTATTTAGCTGGCGATAGTCAATGCACATCTGCATAGACCCATCCTTCTTCTTTACAAATAATACGTGAGCACCCCACGGCGACACACTCAGCCTGATGAACCCCTTGGCCAACAACTCCTCAAGCTGCTCCTTCAACTCCTTTAGCTCCTTAGGAGCCATACGATAAGGGGGTATGGAAATAGGCTGAGTATCTGGAGCCAAACAATATCTCGATCTGGAGGCATGCTTGGAAGATCCGAAGGAAACACATCCGGAAACTCTCGAAAAACAGGCACTGAATCAATGGTAGGAGACTCGGCGGTGGTGTCCCACCCACAAGCAAGGTAGGCCAAACAACCCTTCTCGACCATGTGCCGAGCCTTTATGAAGGAAATAACCCGGCTGGAGGCACTAACTGAAGAACCTCTCCATTCTAGTCCAGGCGACTCAGGCATGGCTAAGGTGACTGTCTTGGCATGGCAATCTACCACAACATGATAAGGAGATAGCCAATCCATGCCTAGGATAACCTCAAAATCAATCATGTCCAGCAACAAAAGATCTGCTCTGGTATCAAAACCGCAGAAAGTGACCACACAAGACCAGTAGACTCGGTCTACCACCACAGAATCACCCATATGAGTGGACACATATAAAGGAGAACACAAGGACTCACGAGGGATATCCAGAAAATGAGCAAATAGTACGGAAACATATGAATACGTGGATCCTGGATCAAATAGTACCGAAGCCTCCCTACCACATACTGAGATAATACCTGTGATTACGGCGTCTGAGGCCACTGCATCTGATCTGGCCGGAATGGCATAAAATCTGGCTGAGGCTCCTGAAGACTGAACTCCCCCAGAGTGAACAGGAACTAACTGACCTCCTCCTAACTGGCCTCCCCCTCTAGGACGACCCCTGCCGACCTGTCCTCCACCTCGAGGCGGTCGGACTGCTGGTGCTGAACTCCTAGGCTGATAACTCTACTGCACTGCCTTTCCCTGATACTTGGGACAAAACCTCCACGTATGAACCGGCTCCCCACACTCAAAACAACCTCCTGGTGCTACAGCCTGCTGCCCGAAATAGGAAGAACCCTGAATAGCTGGAGGGCGGTGTGAACCCTCTGGTAAGGCACTGGAATAGGAACTAGAGGATCTATGATGACTGGAATAACTGCTGGGTGCACCCTGGGTGGCTGGGGGATGATAGGAACGCTCTGGCATAGCGCCGAACTGAGGCCTCGCTAAAATACCCCTGGGAGGTAGTGAAGGTGCGGAATATGAGGGCCTACTGAACTGGCCGCCTCCGAACTGACCTCTACCCCTAGCTGGAGCACCCCTGAAGTCACCTGTGAACCTGGCCATCTTGTCCTGCTAACCTGGCTGACCTGGATGGAAGCCTGCCACAAACTGCCGCACCCTCTCGGCATCAGTAGACAATATCATAAGGGCATGGCGAGACAACTCGGAGAATCTAGCCTCGTAATCAGTCACTGACATCTGCCCCTGCTCTAGTCGCTCAAACTGACCCCGTAGCTCCTCTCTCTTAGAAGGTGGAATGTATCTGTCTAGAAATAATTGAGCGAGCTGATCCCAGGTGACAGGAGGAGAATCTGCTGGCCTGCTGAGAATATATGACTACCACCACCTGCGAGCTCTGCCCTCTAACTGAAATGTGGTGAAATCCACTCCATGGGATTCCAAAATCCTCATGTTGTGCAGTCTGTCCCTGCACCTATCAATAAAATCCTGAGCATCCTCTCCCCGCTCACCCCCGAAGACTGGAGGGCGAAGTCGGGTCCATTTATCCAACATCTTCTGCTGGTCACCCTCTGCAATTGGCCTGGGCTCTGGGGCTGCTACTACGGGCTGAACTCCTCCCACGGGCGGTGTTCCCGGGGTATGATGTGCTGCTGCCTGTGGCCTGAGTGGTAGGAGTCTGGACTCCCCCTCCCGCCTGAGAAGTAGCAGGGTCGGCTGGAAATAAACCAGCCTGAGACATAGTGTCCATGAATCTCAGCATACGACCCATGACCTCCCGGAAGCCTGGCCCCGTCATGAAATCCACTGTAGCAGGTGCTACTGGAGGCACCTCATCCTGCTCCTCCATAATAGGGTCCTCTGGTGGTGCCACTGGTGTAGCTCTGTGACGCCCTCATCCCCTGCCTCGAGCAAGTGCTCTACCCTTGCCTCTACCCCGACCTTGGGCAGCCGGGGCAGCGGTCTCTCCCAGACCAGGAACATTGGATGCACGCGTCCTCACCATCTGTGAGAGAATAGAAGAATAAGTTTGAGTACATCATAGGTTGCACGACATGATATGAATAAAGGGAATTTTCCTAACACCCCATAGCCTTCTGGAGATAAGTACAGACGTCTCCTTACCGATCCGCAAGACTCTACTGGGCCTGCCCATGACTCGTGAGACTTACGTGAACCTAGTGCTCTGATACCACGTTGTCACGACCCAAATCTTGATTCAGGTCGCGATGGCGCCCAACGACGGGGTTAGGCAAGCCAACACAATTTACACTAAGTGATACCCTTCCCATTTAATTAACAAGTCAAATATTTCCAGTTTATAACAACTAACATGATACTAGCCTTGAGTGAAGGTAAAGTCATAGTAGATACAAAGCTGAAATAAAACATACACATGCCTGTACAACAAAAGATATACATATACACTACGCTTGTGTGCCAGGAACTAGTGTCACGAGTGCCATAGGAAACTACTGAATATACAATGACTACAATATATACAGAGTCTCTGTCTGAATGAAATGGAGAATATAACAAAAGAACTCCAGGGTGCTGCTAGGAAGTCGCTGGGAAAGCAGCTCACCGTGAAGTATGACCACGCTATCAATATCTAGCACCGGCCTGATAATCAGATGCGCCAGCCTCCGGACCTGTACAGTCAAGTACAGAAAGGAAAAGAAAGTGCAGCATGAGTACATATTAAATAAATATGTACCCAGTGAGTATCCCGCCTAAACGCGAAGAAGTAGTGACGAGAGGTCGACTCGATACTCACTAAGGTCCAACAGTACTAACATATGATATAATATAATGAAATACAGTAAGCGTGTCAGGGAAAATAAGCAACCAGTATATATATCAAAAGCAGAAATCCAACAATTGCTGAACTAAACAATAAAGCACCTTCAAGGGTAAGACCATCGAACGATACAAAAATCACAAATTTTTAGATCCACCGTGGTGTACGACCCGCTCCCATAAGGTACCTTCTACACTCGCCGTGGCGTACGACCCGATCCCATATTCATTTCAATTTCTTTTCAACACTGCCGTGGCGTACGACCCGATCCCATATATTTCATAATTTCTCAATTTTCGCTGTGGCGTACGGCCCGCTCCCATATATTTCACAATTCTTTTCAATTCCGCCATGGCGTACGGCCCGCTCCCATATATTTCACATTTCTTTTCAATTCCGCCGTGGCGTATCCCCTGCTCCCATATATTTCACAGTTCTTTTCAATTCCACCGTGGCGTACAGCCCGCTCCCATATATTTCACAATTCTTTTCAATTCCGCCGTGGCGTACAGCCCGCTCCCATATATTTCACAATTCTTTCAAATAAGCCTCAGAAGAATAACATGATGCAAAACATAATTTCATAGTACATATGGCGTTACAATAAATCATATGAAGCATTACAAGGAAAACATATCAGGCATTACAAGAAAAGGCATATAAGGCATTACGAGAAAAGCATACAAGGCATGATGTGGGCCTAACTACCCGGACATAACAATAATAGCCGCTACGTACGGACTCTCGTCACTTGGCGCGTACGTAGCCCCCAAACAATTTACACATAGCATATACATCACCTATGGGGACAATTCCCTCTTACAAGGTTAGAAAGGAGACTCACCTCGTGTCGAATCTACCCCTCGGACCACAATTTGCGCCCGAAACTCCGAACTCTATACCCGAGGACTCACAACTAGTCAAAAGGTATACAATAACATCAATGCATGCACAATGTGATAAATTATCCTAGCTATTCAATAAAATCGTCATTCTTGAAAAATTCCCAATTTCCAACCCCGTCCTCTCATGATCAAATTCCGAAAATTCTCGAAGGGATCACTCACCCATAGCCTAAGGATCACTAAGGTGTAATTTCTACTTGAATTCATGGCCTAGAATGGAAAATCACGAAATCCTCAAGAACCCTATAATTACTACCTAATTCTATGGGTTTTTTTGTGGATAATTTAATAGTGAATTTAACTAAGAATTAATGTTTGAAACTAGTAAAACTATGGAATTTACTTACCTTAATAACAGTGGTGGAAGGTCCCTTGAAGAGCTCTCTAAAAACTTGAGGAGGAAGATGAAAATGGAGGAAAAATGCTAAGTCCCGTATTTTATAAAACTGCCAAGGGATTTCTTAACTGCGATCGCGACAAGGGGCATGCGATCGTGAAGGTCAACTGGCCAGACCTCTGCGATCGCGGCAGAGGTCTTGCGATCGCGAAGGCCAACTGGCCAGACCTCTGCGATAGCGGCAGAGGTCCTGCGATCGCGAAGAACAAACTCACCCGGCCCAGACGAGACTCTATGCGATCACGATAAAAGGCTGCGATCGCGAAGGTGTGGAACCCAAACCTCTGCAATCGCGAAGGGGAAGCTGCGATCGCAGAGAAAAATCAACAGCCCAGCAAAAATCCTTCTCCGCGATCGTAACCCACCTTCTGCAACCGCAGAGAAGGAAACTAGATAGCAGAAATTTTGGTTTTTCCAACTTAGCTCCCGGGGGTCTACAAACACCCGAGCCCCTCGGGACCCCGTCCAAAAGCACCGGAATGTCTGTATTCATGATATGGACTCGCTCGAACTTCCGGAACCAGAATAAAAACAACGAAACTCAGAATTCAACCCCAAAACCAAATTGAATCAAAACTTAAGAACTTGAAATTCTAGAATTCACTTCAATGCGCCGAACCGACTTAAACTACTCGGAATGACTTCAAATTTTGCAGACAATTTATAAATGACATGACAAAACCATTACCTGTCTCGGAATTTCATTCGGACCACGGGAACATAAAATCACCTTTCAAGCCAAATTTCAAATTCTTTAAAAACCTCAAAACTTCATTTACTCAAATTTTCCTCATTTTGATCCGAAACCAATCAAATCAAGTCCGTTTCTTACCAAATTTCACAGATAACTTAAATAACACATATTAAACCTGTTCCGAGCACCGGAATCATAATACGGGCCTGGCAGCACAGGTTTCACATCAAGGTTCATTTTCATAAGCCTTTAATATTTTTATAAAACAATTTTCTTTGAAAATTCATTTCTCGGACTTGGGTCCTCGGAATTCGATTTCGGGCACACACCTAAGTCCCATATTTTCCTACGGACCTTCCGGGACCGTCGAATCACGGATCCGGGTCCGTTTACCAAAATTGTTGACCAAAGTCAACTTTATTTAATTAATTTATCAAAAATTTGACTCTCAATCAAGTTTTCACATAAAGGCTTCCCGGTTATGCGCCCGGGCTCCCGGAGGCACATCGATGTGAGATTAATGGAGGCTTTCAGGGCCTTGAAAAACAGTCAATATTAGATGCACACAAGATGACCCTTTTTGGGTCATCACATCCTGTGTGTGTGATCGGTCCAAAAAATAAGGCTTTATTTCGGCCGATATTAGGCCTTCCGGGCTCCTAACCCTTCGTCGGAGCTGTGGTTGCTTTTCATTAGATGGGGGTCGGGCCTCGATCTCTCTGTAGCAAAGACGGTCTCCCGACGATCATTGATTAAAAAATTCCTCCTTGCCTTAGGCACCTCGGAGAATCCCGGGGGTGGCCTTTGAGTGGGTATATATTTTGGCCATAAAGGATCGAGCCTTCTCTCATTCGAGCTCGGGAAATAGCGATGGTACTAAGGCTTTATAGATAATTCTTTGAATGGGGGCCTGACTGGGCCCGATATAACCTTTTGGCTTTGCAACCGGACATCTGCCTGGACTTCGGGGACACGGACAGCCCCAAGATTTGCACGTTTTGCCTTGAATGTGGAACTTTTTAAAACTAAAGCAGGTGTTGAGTTCGAGCACATGTCGCGCTTTATTTCCATTGCTTTGCCCATGAGGGCTACTGGACGGAGGTCTGTTCCCTAGGGCAGAATTTTTGGGTACTTGCCTTGGCTTAACGATTTTGTGATGGTTCTGGATCGTCCCTTGCTGGCTTCTCATATCCTTATGTGTTGTTCCCTTGGGCGTTTTTATGCATGAGACTTACGTGTTCTCTCATCCGACCCGTAGCCCTTTTATGGTTAGCCCGGAGGCTTATGCATTTTTAGGTAGGTCTTGTTCTTTGAGCTGAGCCATTGTACGAGCTCACTCGTCTTCCGAGTTCTATGATCAGCCCGTAGGCTGTTTTGAAAATTTTTAGGCGACTTTCAGTCAATCATTTTGGGCTCAATCCCCGATCCGGGTTAGGACTCAAATTTATCGGTCCCTCATATTTTGGGTTAGCCCTTGAGCCTTTGCACAGGCTTTATGGCTCTTAGGCGACCTTTGATTAACCTTTCTGGGCTCAGTCCCCGAGCCAGATTATGACTCGAGTCCATCGGCCCTTCAGGTTTTGGGTTAGCCCGTAGGCTTTTCTGCGCTGGCTTAATGGCACTTACGGGACTTTTAATTAACCATTCTGGGCTTAGTCCCCAAGCCGGATTACGACTCGAGTCCATCGTCCCTTCAGGCTTTGGGTTTAGCCCATGGGCTTTTTTGCGCTGGCTTCAAGTCACTTACGCGACTTTTAATTAAGACTTCTGGATTCAGTGCCCGAGCCAGATTACGACTTCGAGGGAATCGATCCTTTAGGTTTTAGGATTACCCCGTAGGCCTTTTGCGCCAGCTCCGAAGCTCTTAGGAGACTTCCGTTTGGTTATATCCTTCATCGTTTAAATATTTGTTTGAAGTTATCTTGCATTCATCCGACTCTTCGACGGCCTAGAAGGACCTCGATTATGAATCGTTACGATGAATGAAGAAAACTTCTTTCTTATGAGCCGACATGAAAATGTTCGAAACTCTTTTGTACGAGACGACACAAAAATGTTCGAAACTCTTTTATACGAGCCGACATGAAAATGTTCGAAACTCTTTTATAGGAGCCATCATGAAAATGTTCGAAGCTCTTGCTTACACTAAAGGTAGCATGTTTTAATCGGTTCTTTCTGATATAATTTCGAAGGATTGATTTTTAAGGCGATAGTCGAGCGTCCCCGAATCATTTGCTGTTGTTGGGTCAGAGCCCTTCGACCGTAGTCGTTTTATTTGGCTGTATCCCTTAGTCCTTGGTATCTCGTCCTCATCGTACATATTCGAGGGTATGCCTTTTTAAGGGTCTTACAAGTTCAAATATATAGCCTTGGCTTTTGAAGTCAGGACCGTGTTCTCGTAATTTTAGATACATTTTCTTGGGATTTTGATCACGCCCGTAGGACTTACAGTTCAAAACATTCCCGAGGTTACCCTCTTGGGATCTTACGACCTCGGGTCTTGATTATTTCAATGATAACTGTCTGCACAAATGTTTCGATGATAAACATTTCCTTTATTGTTTGACACAATCTTACATGTTTTCTCCCTCAGATACTTGATCCTCTTACGCGGGCATGATTCATTTGACCGTTTGACCCGTTACATTACTTTTTTGCAAAAAACTCTCTTTAGTTTACTTTTGACTTGATTTGTCGAGACATCCTTCCCCGTGGCAGAGTCCTTGAGTAGTTGAGTTTAGGTAGGAGCCCCAAATGATTGTATGAGTTCCTTTTGACATACGCATAGATGTTGCCTCATTAAAAACCTTGTCGGTAAAAACCCCACTTTTGGGAGCATCACTCGATCGAGGAAAAAAGAGTACAACGCTTCAGCCGATCCAGGAACTCTTAGTAGCTGAGGGATGTTCGGGAGCTTTCCGCCGGATACCTGCGGGAGATAAATTTTTGTGTAAGTGAAAAAAGGTGGGGTCATAATATTACCTCGGCAGTGGTATCGTTTGAGCATGTATATGTTCAAATTGCTCGAATATTGTCCGCCTTCCAAGGCGCCGAGATTGCGTGACACTTTGTTGATCATTCCTAGGACACGGTACGATACTTCCCGACTTAATCCTTCATCAGGGTTTTCATTGTCCAAAGTGATCTTCCTTACGTTAGTTCCTGACTTCGAAGTATCAGCGGCTAGCTCTCCCGTTGTAGCATCTCTCGATCCTCTGCCTTTGCATATCCATCTAGGTTGGTGGGGTTTCTCATTTTTCATCAGGTGGTTCGAGGTCCACGACCATGGCCTTATTGTTTGAATCTTCCGCATCATGCATTAATCTGGCACTAGGCTCCCCTACCCTTATCGATATTAGGACTTCAACCCCCTATGCTGGAGAGCACAGTATTTTCCCCGCACTTGTTTTAGGAGCGGTTCGATATGCCCATAGGACTTTGGGCAACACTTCTCCCCTTTGCGCCTTTCAACTTCTTCTTAAGGTTCCGAATGATGGTTTTGTTTGCGAATTTGGCTTGGCCATTGGCGCGTGGATGGTAGGGTGTTGATAAGATCCCTTTTTTTCTGTGGTCCTCGAGGAATTTTGTGACTCTAACTCCTATGAACTGCTTTCCGTCGTCATAGATTACTTCGGAGGGGGTCCCGAACTGGCATAGGTTGTGGAACCGTATGAAGTTGATGACTCATTTTTCTCTTATATTTTCGAAGGCCTGCGCTTCCAACCATTTAGAGAAATATTCAGTCATAAACAGAATAAATCAGACTTTACCTGGCACCGTGGGTAGTGGTCCAATGATGACTGTCCCTTATTTCATGAATGGCCATGGTGATAGGACCGACTGTAGTTGTTCGCCGGACCGATGGATCATGGGTGCGAGCCTTTGACCCTTGTCCCGTTTTCGGACGAATTCCCTAGCTTCCTCTTCCATACTGTCCCAGTAGTAACCTGCCCAAATTGTCTGCTAGACTAGGGATTTGGCACCGGTGTGGTTACCACCGACGCCCTTGTGGACTTCCAGAAGTACGTAATCCGTATCTCCCGTCCCTAGGCATGCTGCTAGGGGTCCATCTAAGGTTCTCCCGTAGGGGGAGATGTCCTCGTCGAGCAAGAATCTGGCCGCCTTGGTCCGCAGCGTTCTTGGCTCCTTTGGGTCTGCGGGCAACTTTCCGCCTCTCGAAAAATTTATGTACTTGTTTCCCTAATCACAGGTCAAGCTGGTGGGGTTAATTTTGACGGGGCCATCTTCGATCATCGATCTTTTCAACTGAACTATGGCTCCGGGGGGTACGTCAGTCTCTTCGGTAGAAGACACTAGATTTGCGAGGGCGTCAGCCTCACTATTCTTTGCATTCTTCCCTCTCGGACCTTGAAGCTTCCATTCACTTGGTTAACGACTAGGAGGGAATCGTATTTGGCCTCGATACACTCAGCCCCGAGGCTCTTGGCTAACTCTAGACCTGCAATCACAACTTCATTCTCGGCTTCATTGTTAGTTAACTTTGTAGTTTTTATAGTCTGTCCAACTATATTGCCCGTGGGTGGCTTCAGGACTATGCCGAGCCTGGACCCTTTTTTTGCCGAAGGCATCATAGGTGAACAGGGTCCATACCTTGGGATATGGGCCTGTTTTTAATAGCAACTCTTTCTCTATTTCGGGCACTAAGGCGGGCACAAATTCGGCCACGCCATCCGCCAAAATCTGGGATTCAATAGCCGTTCGGGGCTGATATTCAATATCATACCCTCCGAGCTTGATGGGGCGTTTGGCCAATCGACCCGGTAATACGTTCTGAAGCAGGTGCGACGACATTCGTTAATCAGAGCTAGGGCTTACTTTTTCCAAAAGGGAAATACCTGGTTTCGGCGTCGCTCAGTGTTAGACTCATACAATAGACAGGGAATTGCGTACCTTGTTCCTTTTGAACCAGCACACCACTTATCCCTACCTCCGATGCGGTCGAGTATAGATGGCCTCCTTTTTGTTTTACTAGCTAGAACCAGGGGTCGATGCTTAGTCGATGGGTGGATATTCCCGGTGGGATCCCTGTCATGTCTAAATGGGACCAAGCGGAAAAATTGATATTATCGGTAGGAAATTGAATGAAATTTTTCCTGAGTTCGGGGGTTAGCCCCATTCCCAGGTATACCTTTCGATCTGGGGGTTGTCTGATCAGGACGATATGTTCCAGCTTCTCGATCGTTGATTTAGTTGCGTCTGAATCTTCGGGAGCGACGAAAGTACGGGGAGTGAGGAAGTCCTCCCCGCCATCCTCGGGGGATATTTCCCCTATAGTTATCTCGTCGGCCGTGTTAAACCCATTGAGAGTTGGCGAAGTAGGTGCGACTCGACCGGGCATCCCTGGCTGTACCACTGCTTTTGTTCTGATTATGTTGGTAGAGTTACCTAGATCCACAAGGACGCGTTTTAAATTGACCGTTATTTGGAAGGAAAGAAATTACCAGCGCATTATTATGTGGATAAGACGAGGTCTCGATATTTTCGTCGTTGAATGCAAGGATGTCCTTGGGTATATGGCACCGAATCTGTCCAGCCTCCGCCTCTGACACTTCCGCTCGCTTGATCACAGGTCCATGAGGGATGCTGTTTCCCCCAAAAATCATGTGTGTGGAGTTCTAGATTCCTCGCTTCATTCTTTCAAGCCAGCGTTCCTCCCTAGGGGAGGTCCGTGACCCAACTGCAGTCGAATCTTCGCAGGTACCCTTTGCTAGCCAATCGGGTTACCTCTTTCGGGAAGTGTCTACAATCCTCGGTTTGATGACCGTGAGTGCTGTGAAACTCACATATTAGGCTGGGGTTTCTCTGAGAGGGATCCGATGATACGGGTTTTGTCCATCTGGTGTCTCTGATTTCTCCCATGGCCGATATAATGTCCGAAACATCATTCTTATAGTTGTATCGGGTTTAGTGGGGCACCCTGGAAGGTTCTGAATCCCTAATGGACCCACCTTTGTCTGTTACCTTACTTTTGTCTATGTTTAATTTGGCTCGGGGCTCATTGACCTTTGTGGCGCTCTTTCGATTTTTGACGTAAGGTCGATACGTCTCATTTCGTGGCTCTGGATTTCTTTTTGGAAGCCTTAACTCTATTTTTCTGGCGAGGTCTCTAAGTATCTTGACGACAAGCTCGGTCGTCGGTCCCTCACTTCCTGCTTTTTCCGATATTGGCCGGACTCGGGGGGTTGTTGCTGGCGCTCTCGAGGTTCTCTGATGGTTTTGTAGCTGGGTGATCACTACTTGTTGCGCCAGTAGTATTTCGAAGATCATTTGAAGGTTGTTTTCTCCATTCTCCTGAACGGTGGCGTCTCGCTCCTCCTACGGGTCTTTTTGATGTTCGTTCCATCTAGTGTGAAGGCTGATGTCGTTGCGCCGGCCGTTGCTTGAGTCCGTGCCCTTGGGGGTCGACTCTGCTATAACGCTAAGGCTCGGTGGTGGTGCGCCAACATTCGTACGCGCTCACTGAGTTGGACATTTTGACCTGAAATAAAAAATTCTTTAGACAAGAAAAGGTGTAAAAAGATAACTTGTGTTTTCCAGCGAACCAGCAGTAAAACAATCACTATTATTTTTAGCCCCACGGTGTGCGCCAAACTGTTACTGTGAAAATGGTAACTTCAATTATATTTAGTTATGTGGTTCTAAAAATAAGTGATTTATCTTAATACCAGTTATTGAACAATAATAGCTGAATGTGTTTAGATGAAAATGTGAGAAAAACGATTAAATGCTAAGGGAAAGCAAACCAGAGTGCCTTAAGTCGAAGGCTCAATGTCGAGCTCCGGGGGTCTCTGAGACCGAGGCTCGGGCCTTGGTCGAATGGTCGATGTAGCTATAACAAGCTTATAGGCCTTGAAGTGCACTATTTATGATCAATGATAAGCTATAAATGAATAACAAGTAAAAAAAAGCAATAAATGAGCTAATAAAGAGGAATACAGAATGTTTGATATTAAAAGCAGAGAATGTTCTTGTATTCAATATATTGTATTTTCTTCTTTTTCTGTTGTTATTCCAAGTGACAAGGGTCCCCTTTGTATAAGAGGAGAAGGGGTCCTATCATCGTACACTAGCATTTATTACAAAGATTTCAATGGATATAGCTAATCAATGTCCAAGTACGTAATAGCTTTGTTACAAATCTACCCACCTCAATCGCCGTGCTGCTCCCCCGTACTAATTCCAGGCCCGTGACAAACTGTTTGGCCGAGAACAGACGGGGCTCGAGATTGGGGATGGTGTCATACCTAAGGCCTTAAACGAGGAAATCATCCAACATAAAATTGGCCTCTCGATTTTGGTCGTACACGGATAGTCCCCGTGTTTCTTATAATGAAACAATAAGAAACGACCTCGATGTGGGTACCTCCCGAGCTCTTCATGATGACATTATGTTTATGACGTGAGCCTGCCTTGTGATTCGAAACGTCCCGTAGAACCTCCTCCCTAGAACATTGATTGTTCTACCGTTTCTTTTTCAAAAAAGGACAATAATTGCCCTGCCGGTTGGTTTTCCCAGAAGCATTGATTGCGTACCGACCTTCTATAAATAGGGGGTTATCTGATCTTGAGTTCCATTCAACCTTACTTCAGTAAACTCCAATCCTTGTTCTTTCTCACATTCGTTTATCTTTCGCTGCTTTCATGGTGTAAGCCCATGTTTGCAAAACATTTAGTGCTGGCCCTTCGAGCCTAGACATAGCTGCCTTTTCGAAGCCCTCCCTTATTAATTAGGGTTATATTGGGTCATTGTTATTTTTGTTGTTGTTGTTGCTGGTTCTACTGTTGTCGGTTCGAGGGGGCGTGAGAGAAGCATCGAGCGTCCCCTATGACGGGGGGCGTGAAGTACCTATACTGCTGCTCATCTTACTTACTTCGGCCGGACGTGGCACTTTTGCCTTCTTCGCTTCCTGAGAGGCGAGGAGGCAATATCCACCAAACTCTACGTCGTATACCTGTCCGATATATTAGGAAACGACTTCCCAATAGTGGCGACGTCGAGCCTACCAAAAGCGGAGGTTTATAGAAGGTGGAGGAATATTGTCACTCACCTGGTGCCGCTAGGGAGCCCGAAGACGCTGACTAGTGGCCCCTCGATGGGGGCTTCGAAGATATGCCCCGGAAGATAAGCTCCTATGTGTAGATTAGGCTTTTTTTTACGCCTTTTTTTGTGTAGAGATCCCCCTGGGGACTTGTAGACATCTTCTATCAATATAAAAAATTCTTTCTTTCTCTTTATCCGATGTTGGAACTTGTTCTTGCTTTTTATTTATCTGATCTTGCGTGTGTGATCAGTATAAAAAATTGGGCTTTATTTCGACCAATATTAGGCCTGCCAGGGCTCCTAACCCTTCGCCGGAGCTGGGGTTTCTTTTCTTTAAATAGGGGTCGGGCCTCGGTATCTTTGTGGCAGAGATGGTCTCCCGACGATCATTGAATAAAAAATTCCTCCTTGCCTTAGGCACCTCGGAGAATCCTGGGGGTGGCCTTTGAGTGGGTATCTATTTTGGCCATAAAGGATCGAGCCGTCGCTCATTCGAGCTCGGGAAATAGGGATGGTACTAAGGCTTTATAGATAATTATTTGAATTGGGGCCTGACTGGGCCCGATATAACCTTTTGGCTTTGAAACTGGGCATCTGCCTGGACTTCGGGGACACGGGCAACCCCAAGATTTGCACGTTTTGCCTTGAACGTGGAACTTGTTTTAAACTAAAGCAGGTGTTGAGTCTGAGAACATGTTGCGCTTTATGTCCATTGCTTTGCCTATGAGGACTACTGGCCCAAGGTCTGTTCCCTAGGGAAGACTTTTTGGGTACTTGCCTTGGCTTAACGATTTCGCGATGGTCTGGGGTTGGCCCTTGCTGGCTTTTCATATCCTTATGTGTTGGCCCCTTGGGCATTTTTTCGCATGAGACTTACGTGTTCTCTCATCCGACCTGTAGGCCTTTTATGGTTATCCCGGAGGCTTATGCATTTTTAGCTAGGTCTTGTTCTTTGAGCCGAGCCATGGTACGAGCTCACTCATCCTCTGAGTTCTCTGATCAGCCCCCTTTCCCCTCTGAAGATTAGCTATTTTCTAAACCTGTCCCTCTTACCCTTTATGCACTGGTTTTTAAACTTCTACTCTTAGTTATTTAGGTTCCTACCACCCCCAGCGTGAGCACTGCCTAAGGTCCTTGAGACTCCTCCGAACTCTGACACATTGGGGCTGGTCTTCCAATCTTTTATGAACTATTTCTTTAAGTGTGGTCCTAGTGTGAGCGTTGCCCGGGGTCCCTGAGGCCCTTGGGAACTTTTACACACTAAGAACCTAACTCTATGTGCTATGGATGGATCCTCGTTTATGCTTCAGAGTTGCTATGCTTGAAGGCCTGGTTCCCAGGTTTATATTGGGCCTGCTAAGGCTCCCTATAGTGTAGTGGATACTGTTATGTAATTTATTCATTTTGTGCTATAATAATCTCTGTAATAAACATATTTGCGGCTTATTAATAAAATCAGGGGGGGGGGGAGGTTTCTTATATCTTTGTTAAACTTGGGTAGAAATCCTGCCTATAGGTTTATTATGTTGATTGAATCATGTGAATGCCATTATCTGCTTAGAGATCCTTCCCATAGAATTTTCTCACTGTCCGATTATGTATTTTTATACCTACATACTAGAAATCCTGTTTATAGACCCCTTGCATTATTAAGGCAGACATTATTAGGTGCCCTAACACACCTCAATCCGTTAGGCGGCAACTCTTCAAATCCCTTACCCCATCCCAAAAGGAAGGGAGTTGTCTCAGAAATGTCCAACCCGATTTTGTGAGGAAAAAAAGGGCGCGACAACCACCAGCCAAGGCCGCGGTAGAGGCCGTGGTAGGGGCAGAGACACCGTCCGCAGAGCAGCCGAGGCAGTACCTGCAGATCCCCCAGTTGCTCCAGATTATGACCAAGTCCCCATGGTAGATGTTCCAGCGGGACCAGCTTAGGCACCACCTGTGCCTATTATGATTTCTAGCCTTCAGGAGGCCCTACCTCAGATTATATCAGTGTGTACTGGCCTTGCTCAGGCGGTCTCTGTTTTGATGACCGCAGCCACTTCTCAAGCCGAGGAAGGTACTTAGACTCCAGCCACCCGCACGCCTGAGCAAGTTGTTCAGGGACTCCAGACACCGGGGGCACACCAACCTAGCCAGTTGCAGCTTCTCAGGATTATGTAGTTCCTGCTATTCCTGAGGAGGATTAGTGTAGGTTGGACAGGTTTGGGGGACTCCAGCCTCCACCCTTCAGTGGCATAGAGAGAGAGAGGATGCCCAGGAGTTCTTGGAAAGGTGTCAGAGGATACTCCGTACAGCTGGTATTCTTGAGACTTGTGGGGTCTCGTTCACTACTTTTCTATTTTTTAGGGTTGCACTCTGATGGTGGGAGACTTACGAGAGATGTAAGCCTGTTGGCGCAGCACCCCTTACTTGGAAGCAGTTCTCTGTGGTCGTTTTGGAGAAGTTTGTGCCTCAGTCCTGCAGAGAGGAGCTGCGTAGAGAGTTTGAGAAGCTTCACCAGGGTGATATGTCTGTGACGCAGTATGAGATGCGATTCTCGGAGTTGTCCTATCATGCTATCTGGTTGATTCCCACATACAGGGAGAGATCATGAGGTTTATAGATGGACTCACTTTTCAGCTATAGTTGCTTATGACCAGAGATAGGGTATCTTGTGGTACCTTTGATGAGGTTGTCGACATTGCTCGGCAGATTGAGATGGTTCAGGGTTAGGAGAGGTTTGAGAGGGAGGAAAAGAGGCCTCGTGGTCAGGGTGGATTCAACGATTCTCCTTCTGGGGGTCAGTTCCAACACGGTAGAGGTCAACATTTTAGACATGCTCAGACAACTCGGCCATTTCACCGTGGTGCATTATCTAGCCATAGTTGTCACATTCATCAACAGGGCCAGTCATCATTTAGTGCACTACTAGCGCAAAGTTCTCATCATGCTCCGTCCACTCAGGTATCCTCGAGTAGTTCTTTTGGGCCTTATAACAACAGTTTTGTCAGAGGAGGGGTTGTTTTGAGTGCAGGGATTTTGGTCACATTATAAGAGATTTCCCTAGGCTATTGGGTGGGACTCCACAACGGAGTACTCGACTGATGGAACCAACACCAGTTCCTCCACCACCCGCCTAGACATCTAGGGGCGGATTCTAGTCAGCGAGGGGTGGAGCCCAGTCAACTAGGGGTCGCCTAAGAGGGGGAGGCAGATCAGGGGGTGGCTAGGCCCGTTTCTATGCCCTCCCAACCAGACCAGATGTTACTGCTTCAAATGCTGTGATTACAAGTATTGTCTCAGTCTGTCACAAAGATGCCTCTGTATTATTTGACCCTGGTTCCACGTATTCATATTTTTCCTCGTATTTCGCTCATTTTCTGGATATGCCCCGTGAGTCTTTAGTTTCATCATTTCATGTATCCACTCCTGTGGGCCTATTATTGTAGACAACGTGTATCGGTCATGTGTGGTGACTATTGAGGGTTAGGAGACCCGAGTTGAACTTTTGCTGCTTAGTATGGTTGACTTCGATGATATATTGGGTATGGATTGGTTATCACCATGTCATGCTATTCTAGATTTTCACGCTAAGACCGTGACGTTAGCGATGCCGGGATTTGTGAGGGTGGAGTGGAGTGGTTCTGTAGGCTATGTACCTAGTAAGGTGATTTCATACTTGAAGGCTCAGCGTATGGTTGAGAAGGGTTGTCTATCATATTTGGACTTTGTGAGGGATGTTAGTGCAGAGACTCCTGCCATTGATTTTGTTCCAGTAGTACGTGATTTTCCAGATGTGTTTCCTGTAGACCTTCCAGGCATGCCGCCTTATATGGATATTGATTTTGGTATTGATTTGGTATTGGGCATTCAGCCCATTTCTATCCCACCGTATCATATGAAACCAGTGGAGTTGAAAGAGTTGAAAGAACAACTTCAGGAACTCCTCGATAAGGGTTTTATTCGTCCTAGTGTGTCACCTTGGGGTGCACCTGTTCTATTTGTCAAGAAGAAGGATGGTTCCATAAGGATGTGCATTGATTACAAGCTGTGACAAAGGTCACAGTCAAGAACAATCCTTTGCCTCGTATTGATGATTTATTTGACCAACTTCAGGGAGCGAGAGTGTTCTCCAAGAGGTCCGGTTATCACCAGTTGAAGATTCGAGATTAAGATATTCTTAAGACAGCTTTCAAGACCCGGTATGGCCATTATGAGTTCTTGGTGATGTCTTTTGGCCTGAGCAATGCCCAACATCATTCATGCATTTGATGAATAGTGTATTCCAGCCCTATTTTGACTCATTCGTTATTGTATTCATTGATGACATCCTTATGTACTCTCGTAGCCTGGATGAGCATGCTCAACATTTGAGGATTGTATTACAAAGATTGAGGGATGAGAAGCTTTATGCAAAGTTCTCCAAGTGTGAGTTTTAGCTCAGTTCAATAGCATTCTTGGGTTACGTGGTGTCCAGTGAGGGTATTCAAGTGGATCCGAAGAGGATAGAGACGGTGTAAAGTTGGCCTAGACCGTCCTCAGCCACGGAGATTAGGAGCTTTCTTTGTTTGGCGGGTTATTACCGTCGCTTTGTGGAGGGATTTTCATCTATTGCATTGCCCTTGACCAAATTGACCCAAAAGGGAGATCCATTCACGTGGTCGGACGATTGTGAGGAGAGCTTTCAGAATCTTAAGACTTCCTTGACTGCAGCTCCAGTGTTAGTTCTTCCATCAACTTCCATTCAGGTGGTCGGACGAGTGTGAGGAGATCTTTCAAAAGCTTAAGACTGCCTTGACTACAACTTCAGTGTCAGTTCTGCCATTAGCTTTAGATTCTTACACCGTGTATTGTGATACATCGAGGATATGTATTGGATGAGTTCTCATGCAAGAGGGTCGGGTGATTGCCTATGCCTCGCACTAGTTGAAGACCCATGAGAAGAACTATCTTGTATATGATATTGAGTTAGCAACCATTGTTCATGCCTTGAAGATTTGACATCATTATTTGTATGGGGTTCATTGTGAGATCTATACTGATCACCGGAGTCTGTAGCATCTGTTCAAGCATAAGGATCTTAATTTGCGTCACCGGAGATGGTTGGAGCTTCTTAAGGACTATGATATCACTATTTTGTACCATCTGGGGAAGGCCAATGTGGTAGTTGATGCTTTGAGTCACCGGGCGGAGTGTTAGGGGAGCTTAGCATATCATCTGGCAGTAGAGAGACCCTTGGCATTGGATGTTCAGGCCTTAGCGAACTATCTTGTTAGATTGGATATTTCGGAGCCGAGTCGGGTATTGGCTTGTGTGGTCTTCACGTCTTCTCTTTATGACCGTATCAGGGAGCGTTAGTATGATGACCCCCACCTGCTCGTTCTTCAGAACAGGGTCCAACGAGGGGATGCTAGGGATGTGACTATTGGCGATGATGGCGTATTGAGGATGCAGGGCCGAATATGTATGCCTAATGTAGATGGGCTTTGGGAGTTGATGCTAGGGGAGGCCCATAGCTCGCAGTATTCCATCCATCCGGGTGCCACGAAGATGTACCAGGATTTGAGACAGCTCTATTGGCGGAGGCGAATGAAGAAGGATATAGTTGGGTTTGTAGCTTGGTGTCTCAACTGTCAGCAGGTTAGGTATGAGCATCAGAGACCGTGTGGCTTGCTTCAGAGCTTAAAGATCCCAGAGTGGAAGCAGGAGCGGATCACCTTGGACTTCGTAGTTGGGCTCCCACGGACTTCGAGGAAGTTCGATGCTATTTGGGTCATTGTGGATCGGCTGACCAAGATCGCGCACTTCGTTCCAATTGGTACTACCTACACTTTAGAGCGGTTGGCTGATTATTCGAGAGATTTTTCGCCTGCATGGTGTCCAAATTTCTGTCATTTCAGATATAGGTACTTAGTTCACATCGCCGTTTTGGGGGGCCGGGCAGTGAGGGTTAGGTACTGAGGTTGAGTTGAGCATGAATTTTCACCCTCAGATGGACGGGCAGTCCAAGCGCACTATTCAGATATTGGAGTACATATTGCGCACTTGTGTCATTGACTTTAGGGGTTCATTAGACCAGTTTCTACTGCTTGCGGAGTTTGCATATAACAACAGTTATCAGTCGAGTATTCAGATGGCTCCGTACGAGGTTGTATATGGGAGGAGGTGTAGATCTCCAGTAGGATGGTTTGAGCCAGGTGAGGTTAGACTCTTGGGTAAAGACTTGGTCCAAGATGCGTTAGATAAGGTAAAATTGATTCAGGAGCGGATTCGCATGGCGCAGTCTAGGCAAAAGAGTTATGCGGACAGGAAGGTCTGTGATGTGTCTTTCATGGTTAAGGAGAAGGTTTCGCTGAAGGTATCACCCATGAAGGGTTTTATGAGCTTTGGAAAGAGGGGCAAGTTGAGCCCCCGGTTCATTGGGCCATTTGAGTTGCTTTAGAGGATAGGGGAGGTGGCTTATAAGCTTTCCTTTCCACCCAATTTGTCGAGTGTGCACTCGGTATTTCATGTTTTGATGCTCTGGAAGTATGTTGGCGATCCGTCCCATCTTTTGGACTTCATCACAGTTCAGTTGGAGGGTGATAAGACTTATGATGCGGAGCCGTTGGCCATTTTGGATCAGCAGGTTCGAAAGCTAAAGTCAAAGGACATAGCTTTAGTGAAGGTGCAATGGAGAGATCAGCCTGTGGAGGAGGCCACCTGGGAGACTGAGCGGGAGATGCGGAGCAGATATCCACACCTATTTGAGACTACAAGTATGTTTCTAGATTCGTTCGAGGACAATGTTTGTTTAAGAGGGGAGGATGTAATGACCCGACCGGTCGTTTCAAGATTTATAGCCTCTGTTTCCCCCATATCTGCTTCTTTTGTGCTTTTCATCTATATTTGATATATCGGGCTAGTTGGTTCGGGTCCGAAATGGTTTCGGAGTGTTATGAGCCATTTAGTCTCTTATGTAGAAGCTTAAGTTGGGAAAGTCAACCGGATGTTGACTTATGTGTAAATGGTCTCGGATTCAAATTCTGATGGTTCCATTAGCTCCGTTTGGTGATTTTGTACTTGGGAGCGCGTCCGGAATATGATTTGGAGGTCCGTAGAAGAATTAGGCTTGAGTTGGCGAAAGTTGGAAATATGGCAATTTTGGTCGGCAATAGAAAATTTTGATATCGGGGTCAGAAGGGATTTTCGGAAGTTGTAGTAGGTTCGTTGTTTCATTTGTGACGTGTGTGTAAAGTTTGAGGTCATTCGGACGTGGTTTGGTAGGTTTCGGCGTCGTTTGCGGAATTTTCAAGTATATAAGTTCTTAAGCTTGAATCCGAGGGTAATTTTGTGTTTTGATGTTGTTTTGAGTGATTCGAAGGCTCGACTAAGTTCGTATGTTCATATATGTCTTGTTGGTATGTTTGGTTGAGGTCTTGAGGGGCTCAGGGTTATTTTGGATGGCTAACGGGAGGTTTGGAATTTGGAAATGCAGTTAAACTGCTGCTGCTGGTGTTTTTCCGCACCTGCGGAGGGGAACCGCAAATACGAGGTCTCAATTGCATTTAGGGATCGGTAGATGCGGACTTAGAGGGAATGGTCTGGAAAAGCAGGTGCGTAAGAGCGGTCGCGTCTGCGAGCCTGAGTCGCAGATCAGAAGTGAGGTGATTGGCAAATTTTGTAGAAGCGGATGGTGTTGTGCATGTGTGCGTCCGTAGGTGCGGAACCTGGAGCACATGTGCGGGCCCTGGGGGGACTTAAGTGGTTTCCGCAGGAGCGAGGAGTTGATCGCAGGTGCGGAAATATGGCCGCAGGTGCGAAAGGCCTAGGTAGAATGTTTAAAAACAAGGGTTCGAGAATTAGGCTTCATTTCAATATTTTGAACTCGGGCTTAGGCGATTTTGGAGAGGAGTTTCGAGGGGATTCTTGAGGTAAGCTTCTTGTACTCGTTTTTCTTATCAAAAATCTTGATTCCCCATTATTTTCCCCACCTAGATTGTGGTTTTGAGGTGACATTTGGGAGTTTGAGGTTAAGGATTTGGAGAGAGTATTTGGGGATTTGAGTGACCAAATGAGGTCGGTTTTTGATGAATTTAGTATGGATAGACTCGTGAATGAATAGGCATTTGGGTTTTGTAACTTCTGTTGGATTTTTAGACGTGGGCGCCGCGGCCGGGCTTGAGTGAATTTCGTGATTTGGTCTATAATTTTGTATTTTTCTTGTGGGATTCATTCCTTTAGCTCATATTGATCGTATTTTATTGCTTGTGGCTAGATTCGGGTTATTTGGAGGCGGGTTCGAAAGGAGAAGGCATTTCGGAGTAGGATTTCTACGCCATTGAAGTAAGTAACGAATATAAATATGACTTTGAGAGTTTGAAACCCGGAGTTTTGTATAATGTGACTGTTTGGAGGTGACTGTCATTCTAGGTGACAAGTGTGTGGGTGTACGCCGTGAGGGATTGAGACTTGGTCCGTCTCGGGAGACTGTGAAGTCTAATACTTTTTATTTGTGTTTATATGCATTCTTGTCTGCTAGAACTTGACTGCCTTCATTTTAGAAATCATGCTTAGGCTATATGCCGGCTCATGGTAGTTATATTCAGTCATAGTGATTTTTGTAAATATTTACCTTAGTCTCTAT
This sequence comes from Nicotiana undulata, assembly GCA_005239495.1. Classification (NCBI taxonomy): domain Eukaryota; kingdom Viridiplantae; phylum Streptophyta; class Magnoliopsida; order Solanales; family Solanaceae; genus Nicotiana; species Nicotiana undulata. The sequence continues at coordinate 51,046 of ML289877.1, read as the reverse complement.
TATCTCCTTGTTGATACACTGTAATACTTTGATATGGGTTGTTTTCCCTTTCTTTACTGAGAGTTGTGAGGCTAGAGAGGTACATGACTGAGTGAGGCCGAGGGCCTGTTTGTGAGGTATTGTATCTTATCACGTGAGTTCTCCATGCAAATTCTGATATGAGATGGTGGCACGTGAGTTGTCTGTGCGGGAGATATTATAGCACGTGAGTTGTCCGTGCAAATTGTAGCGCTTGGGCTGTAGAATCCCCTTCGGAGTCTGAATACTCCCAGTGAGTGCAAGTACCTATTGAGCGTGTACATTGAGGGCTGAGAGTTGAGTATCGAGTTATTGAGGGTTGTGTGACAATGCTTGTAAGGTTTTATCTGTTTCATTGTTGCTGCATTTAGTTGATATTTGTCTTGCTGGAATTAGTGATTATAAAACTGATCTTTTACTCATGTTCACTCTTAACTGAATTGTTCAATATAACTCGCCACTACTACTCAATTTCTTATTTATTACTATTAGTTGCTGAGCCGGTTGTACTCATACTACACCCTGCACTACATGTGCAGATCCAGGTGTGTCTGAGCACGGAGATTGTTGAGTCCAGGCCAATTTGAGTTTCGAAGACTGCAAGGTAGCTGCCAGCGTCCGCAGGACCTTGTTACTCCTTCTACATTTCCTTCCATTTTGTACTGACATTTAGACATTTGTTGTAATAGTTTTAAATAATTAGACGCTCATGACTTGGTGACACCCTGATGTTTTGGGCTTGTTTTCCGCACTTTGTTTCAAATTTGAGTTTAACTTTGATTTTATGAAACATTCCTGATATGGAAAGCTTTTACTTACTTTTATATTTAATTTGGGAGTATTTTGGGAAGGTCGGCTATCCTAGTAGCACGATAAGCGCCATCACGTTAGGATTTAGGTTTGGGCCGTGACATGAAGTGAATCCTGCACGGATCAAAGATATCGAGGAAATACCAGATATACTCGCAAGAAAAAAAAAGTGTAGAGATTAACATGAAGAATAGCAGTCCTGGGGAGGTTTATATCAAAATCATCAGAAAAGAGTTTTAAATTATTTTCAGTGTTAAAAAAGTAGAACCAGTTTAAATGGACTGTGAATGTCAATAAGCTCTCAAAGATCTGAAATCATATCTGTCGAATCCGCCTTTGCTAGCTAAACCAAAATACAGAAAAAGGCTACTCATTTATCTTGCAGTGTCAGAAGTGGTGGTAAGTGCAGATTTGGTACGAGAGGATAAAGGTAAACAATCTTCGATTTATTATGTTAGTAAATATTTTCTAGATGTTGAGACACGATATCCCATTCGGAAAAACTTGCTTTAGCGTTAATTATGGCATCTAGAATGTTTATACCTTATTTCCAATGTCTTCCTATTTCTGTAGTAACTGCTTTTCCCCTAAGGAATATATTTCCTAAACAAGAATTATCTAGTAGATTAGCTAAATGGGCAATAGAACTCTGTGAGAATGATATCATTTATCAACCCAGAACTGCAATAAAATCCCAAGTTTTAGCAAACATTGTAGTAGATTTCAATACAAATTTAGTTCCTAAAGCGAAAAAGGAACTACAGGTATTCACCAGATCATATCCGGGGACTTGGATTTTATTTACCGATGGATCTTATAATGTTAAAGGTGTGGGCTTAGGAATTATTCTAATTCCTCTTTCATAGGGCTCATAAGACAAGCCTTAAAGTGTTATCTAATCACTAACAATGAGGCATAGTACGAAGCTGTGATTGCAAGTTTGGAACTGGTACGAGAACTTGGTATAGAGCAGATTGTGATAAAAAGTGACTCGCATCTAGTGGTTAACCAGATGCAGGGGACTTACATATCAAGAGAGGCACGAATGCAATAATACCTGGAAAAGGTACGAGAATTACTTAGAAATTTTGTCATGGAAGGCCATACAAATACCCAAGGAAGAAAATACAGAAGTAGACGCGTTGGCAAATCACGCATCAATTGCAGAAATAACAAATGCAGAAAATGCTATTGTGATACGTTTCTTTCATTCGACGATCAACCAAGACAAAAGCGAGGTAAATTTTAATAATCTAACTTGGGATTGGAGGAATGAGTTTGTTAATTATTTGCAGTATGGAACCTTACCCGAAGACAAGAAAAAGTCACAATTTCTTCACCAAAAGGCAGCCTGGTATTGTTTAATTCGTGGAAATTTGTATCAAAAGATGTTTGGCGGACCCTTAGCACGGTGCCTAGATCCGTCGCAAATGGAGTGTGTGATGAGAGAAGTGCATGGAGGGCACTGTGGCAATCACGCTGGGGGAAGGTCATAGGTAAAGACATTAATAAGAGCAGGATATTATTGGCCAAAAATGGAGGAAGAAGCAGATAACTTTGTAGCCAGGTTCGATAAATATCAACGATATGCCAATAACATGCACCACCCAGTAGAACTGCTGCATTATGTTATTTCACCATGGACTTTCATGAAATGGGGCATGGATATCGTAGGTCTGTTACCTCAATCTAAGGGAAAGGTACGGGTTCTCTTAGTTTTAACAGATTATTTTTCAAAATGGGTAGAAGCAAGAGCTTTCAAACAGGTGCGAGAAATAGAAGTCAGTGACTTTATTTTGTGAAACATTATCTGCCGATTTGGGGTTCCGAAGGAAATCTTGTGTGACAATTGCCCGCAATTCATATGCACAAAAATTACAGAATTCTTTCAAAGTTGGCATATTAATCGGATTACATCTTCACCTTACCATCTGATACGCTCAAATTACACCATAAAAATAGGGTAAAGCGGTCGAAGTCAAATATAATAACCCAACAAGGCTGGGGTCGAATCCCACAGGGAATAGATGTGAAAATATTACTTCGGTAGTGTGATTCTTAACTTAAATCGTATTCCTATTCCGTTAATGTAACAAGAATATGGGAATTGATTGTGTAATGATTTAATTGTAATAGTAACAAAGATGATTAATTAGAGTTGTAATTAATGTAATTAACTAAACCAAGGTTGTGTCCCCTTCAATGAAATGTAATGCTAATGGGTATTAATATGATATATGTCTAATGGAAGGCCCTTTAGATATGCAAATAATTTTTAAATGACCACCCAATATTTTTCAAAGAGTTGGGTAGTATTTCCTCTTTATGATTTTTCCAAAAATAAAAGAGTGGCAATGAAGAGTAATCAATTAATGCCAAATAAAATCCACTTATCCCTAAGGGATTCTATTAAACAAAGTTTAAAGCCTTGAGTCTTTGATATTTACTCCTACCAATTCTAACTCACTTTTCCAAGCTAAGAAAGAATTAATGGCACTTGTTAATGTTTGCAACCACCAACAATAAATGAATAATGAGAAGTAAATAAATATCAACCAACCATTATATATATATTCAATGTCAATACCCAATAACATAACACCCATTTAGGGTCCACAACCTTAGTATTTAAAACTAGCCACTCATATAAAATGATAAAAAGATAAGAGTATTTAATGCCATGAATGCTTACAAAACACAAGAATCTTCACTTATAACACTTCCAAAAAAGAAGAATATTCCCAAGGTATGTTGTAGCTCTAAAACCAGACAAGAATGACCCACAAAACCCAAATAAATCTATTTATAGTGGGCTAAAATCGGGGCCAAAAAGGGACAATAATACCCTTTCAGGTCAGCTATGCGACCGCATACCTGTCGCAGAACAGGTATGCGGTTCGCATTTTTCACAAGGCCATCGCATACGTAAAACCCTAGTTTCCAGGTTCCCATCGCATTGTTAGGTCTACGGTCCGCATTGCTGAAATGCGACCGCAGAATTGCATCGCATTCTTGAGATGGCTTCAGGACTTTGTGGTTCTGCGGTCAATTATGCGGCTCACATATGAGTTATGCGATCTCATAATAGACCGCAATTTTGCTCTTGAAATTTGCTAATCTTTCTGTTGAAGTCTGCGATCCAACTAGACCATCTGCGGTCCGCATAGCAGGTCTGCGGTACCTCCTTGTGCATTATGCGATCGCATATTGCTCTTTCCCTCCTTTTTAGGCTTTTTATCTCTTTTCCACATTCTTGAGTGTTTAAGCCTCATGCACTGCAAAACATCAAAATTCCATAAGTATAAAGGGTAAATGCTCTTGAAAACAAGCTATAGCCTAAGCAGTTTGACATTAAATGTGCCGCAATTCTCCGGCACATCAACACCCCCAACTTAAACTCTTGCTTGTCCTAAAGCAACAACAACGACTCTATCCTAACCTAGACTCCAAATACAAGACCGGAAACAGTAATGACCAAGGATAGTGTTAAGTGCCAGCCCCACAAGCATGCATTTTCATTTATTTACCCTTCATGAACAGTCACTGCTATTTACAAGGAACTAATCAACTAGTGAGCTTTGAGCCTCGACCAATTTGACAAAATGTTACTCTCAGCTGAGTGACTTGCATCCGACTTCAAGAACTCAACTACTGTCAAACTTCACAGTTCATGTGCCCTTACCAGAAAGAAAGAAGGTCCCAACTCACAATCTTTACAATGACAACAACAAGGGACATATTTACCAAGACACTCACACTCACAAAGAGTTTCAAGTGTTACAACACATCATACCATAGGCTTGCCTTTATTTTAATTCGTTGCTTCTTCAAGAACATTTGGTTGGAGATCTCATAAGGACTTTTTGGCTTGTAATGTAGGCTTAGGGAAAGGTTGGATAATTATTTGGGTGAGTGACTACGCCCTCCTTGACCACTACTCGCATTTTCCTTTCTCGTTGCACTTTGTTTCTTTTTCACTCCACATAGCCTCCTTTGCATTTTGTTACCAACATAGAACTACTTGAATTACCTCACTAAATCTATTCAAAGATCCCATATTTATTTACAGACATGTCTCTTTTTCTTTTGTTTTTCTCTTTATATATCTTTTGGAGCTTGAATAATTTTCAAATGAGTCTTTTGAGGTGTAAATTCTACGCTCACTGCACAACCCTACCAATCTTCACTTTGACACCAAACCCCCAACTTAGGCTTTTTGCCTCATTCTCAATGTTCAAGGAGGGACGAGTTCAAAAGAGGGAATTATTTTACAAAAGGGAAAGGTTTGTAATGAGGTGACCAAAGATAGGGTTCAAGGATCAAATGGGGTAACTAGTGATAATATCTATACAATGGTGGCTCGAAAGGCTATCGGGGTTTCTAAATAACACAAAGAATTCCTAAGGTCATTTCTCCAACCAAACATAATTATCATCAGCATTGAAAAACCAACCGGGCAAGTTCTAGATGACAGAAGTGAACACAAGAATTATTGATACAAAATCTAACACACATGGCACGTGATTGTTTGGCTCAACATAATTTTAGCTCATGTGTCAAGGCTTGACAACTTGCAACTTTTCATCATATTTACATGTATAATTCTAAGTACACATAGCGTCAAAAAGCAAGCCTCAAGTTCACACAGTTGATTTACTTTTCAACACAAAAAGATATATTTGTTTATATTTTTTTTATAAAGGAAGGGTGTAGATTATTTACAAACACACATGCTTGATACTGGACACTTACACCAAAACCGGTCAATACATTTCGTCCTAGTGCCATGGTTTTACTATTGCACCCTTGGAAAAGAACCCGGCGAAGAAAAACCAAAGGGAATTCATTGTTAACAACTAAAGAAGACCCTACATAAACTAACTACTAATGAGATACACTAATATCACAAAAAAGGGTATGTACACTGTTTTCTCGACAACTTGGAGATCAAACACAAGTACAATAGTATCAAACACAAGTACAATAGTTCACTGATTATCCAAGTTGTCACAAAAGATACTCATATATAGCTACCTTGCCACCACCCCAACTGAATAGCATGCATTGTCCCCAATGCATAAGAAATGTAAAACAGAGTAAGAAGCTCCATGGGACGCGCTAAGCACTAGGAGAGTCAGTGGTCTTCTGGGTGTCAGAGGGGTCAACGATCGCCAATGGAACCAGATCAGCGAAAGTCGCAGCAGGAGGAATGACGTCTACTGGCAGTAGAGGAGCTGCTGATGACTCAGCTGGAGGGGTGACTGCTGCTATAGGTGGGGTGTCCTCATGCCCCATATCTGAAGCTGGAGCCTGAGAGCTGCTGGCTCTGTCTGCTGAAAGATGAGTGACTGATGCTGTAATCGGGGCGGCTCTGTCAACCAGAGATCACTCTATCGCAATCTGCATATGCTCATCCTCTGCCTGCTCTGCAGCTGTGGTGACTCCAATCCCCTTACCCTTATCCTAAGGGCCCTCCTCATCATCTGACCCTGAGTCAATATCCTCCTCGTCAGTCTCCTCATCCTCGGACGCTGAAGAATGTCCGGAATCCTCCCCAGAAGGTACATCAACTGGTGCAGGGGGAGAGGGAGGCTGAGAGACTCTCACAGTCGGGGCTACCTAGGCTGTCATCAGAGTAGAGAAGTCGAAGTCCAGTCCAGTGTCAGCAATGTCTTCTCCCTGCTCACCTTCCTTGGGTAGGAAAGAAGATAAATCAAACTCCAAATGTTGCATCTTGTGGAGCTCAGTATTCAAAGCAGATACGTCAGTACGGAGCGCTGGTAGGTCCCCAACCTCACCCAGCTTTATCTTCTCAATCCTGGCCTCAAGTCCCTTTAGGTGACCCTCGTAAGATACATGTTGCTCCTGTAGATCAGTCACTAAAGACTGAATGGGGGTCAGGGCCTGCCGGATAAGTGTGGGAAGGTCTCTCAGGAGCTTGTCTACCTTAGCATTTTTGTGCTGAGCCAGGAGACAAAGCTGTGAAAGAACTGGCAGTGGAACAACAGATGGAGCACTGGTCTGAGGGGTAGGCTGAGGAGCAGCAGTGGATGTCTCTTCCATCTGAGGTGCTATGGGAGTCTGAGAGTCGGAGGTCTCTGCTTCAGTAGAAGTCTGAATCTGAATCTCTGGGAGGGTAGCAGCTTTCTTTGGCGCCGCATCACTAATGCGTGTGATGTCGATGTCCTTCTCAGCTTGACCTTTCTTGTCAGAGGTAGGCAATAAAGGAACACGAGAATCCCCACATAAGGCAGTGATCAAGAAGGGGAACATGAATGATGTTTGTGTCTGCCAGGCCCGGACTCCTATTTCCTTGAAGATGATGTCGCTCACATCAATTGTGATCCCTGTCATAATGCAAGCAATGAGAATGGCTTTCTCAATGCTTATCTCTGTTTCATTTCTGGTAGGGACCAAACGTGAAGTGATGAAGCTGAGCCAAAATCTCCCTTCTCTTGTAAGATCCTCTTTGTAGATTTTGTACTTGGGGGTAAATCCAGGCTGGGGTCCCTCTGGCAATCACAGATGCAACCCAAACATGTTCGCCATCTTTGTTGGATAATTTGGCATCATACTCAGCCGCGCTCGGGCGACCTGTTGGAATGTAATGAGCCTGGATGGCTTCCCTGTGGCATAGTACATCCTTTCCCCGAACCAGAACTTCCTCAACGAATATCTTATTGCGTTTGTGGTGAGCATTCCTGGAGGACTCGTAGGAGGCATAGAACTCTCTCACCATGGTTTCATTATACTCACCAGGTGGCTCAGTGAAGCGCTCCCACTTTCTAACCTTGATGTTTGCTAGAATGTGGGGATATCGCTCTTGGATGCCGTTGAGACTCAACTGTTTCTCGGCTACAATCTTCCGCTTTTCAAGCCTCGTTTTGTACAGTTCTCTGGATTTAGGGAGTGGGAACCGGAGCTAGTAATCATCACCTTGCTTCCTCCTTACCTCAGCCACTAGGTCAACCTCTGGCTCAGTGTCCCCCTCATCAGACTAGGAGGAACTCACAGCAACGGATTGTGGAGGTGCTTGACATGCTCGTTTGGCAGGAGGTGCTTGCCGGCTTGAGGAGGGACTCTTACTAGCTGAAGATGTATGTTTGCGAGCCATATCTGCAAAGAAAACATATGTGAGAGTGGAGAGGCGGACATAATAAAATAAAGTAAAATGAACTGGAAAAAATCAACTCTACGACAGGGTATGCGATCGCATAACCACTATGCGCACTGCAGACTCATCGCAGAGTGGCGGGTTGCGTGAAGGAGATCGATAATGCAATGACATATGCGATCGCATATCCATTATGCGGTTCACATAGTCATTGCAGAATCATGCACACAAAAAAATGTGATGCTATTATGCGATCGCATAACCCACCGCAAAGGTGAGTCTGCGATCGCAAAAGAGGGGTTGGATTGGGAGGCACACTGTGTAGGTCTGCGACGCATCTGCGGTCCACATTTCAACTATGCGATCGCATATACGTTGCATTGTGGTTTCTTACTCATTCGACCTAGGGTTCAACATGCGACACAAATGCAGTCCGCATAATCAAAATGCGGACCGCGGAACCTATCGTTTTTGAAGCTTTTAACCCTAACAATGGTGATTTTCGTTTCCCTACCTACCATGCCTTGTTTTCAGTTGTAAATCACTATTTCCCCCTCCATTTTACGATCAGACTTAGACCCAGAAGGAAACAAAATGAAAAGTAAAAATTGCAACTTTCAAATCGTACACAGAGATTAACCTGAAAAAAAATATGAACAAAGGTTGAGATGAGGGGAAGGAAAAATACCATAGGAGTATGGAATGCACTTGAAGATTTGAACAAATACGGAACTTGAATCCTTAACCACAATTTTGTTTTTCTTTTTGTTTTGTTTTGTTTTTGTTAGTTCTGTTAGGGTGTGTGAAAATGGGGGTGAAAAGTTAGAGAGAAGGGTACTTACCTGGGTTCGAAATGCGGTGGGTAAGTGACCGCATAACTCGATATGTGACCGCATATAGGTTATGCGGTGGACTTTTCACCAGCTTACCTGGGTTCGAAATTTGGTGCACTTTGCGATCGCATACAAGCAATGCGGTTCGCATAGTGCACCCGGGCATCGCGTAATAGCCATGAAACTTTCCTCAACTCACTGCCTATGTCTGCGACCACAATGCGAGCCGCAGAGATGACATGCGATGTCAAATTTTCCTTGCTTGCCCTTCACTTGCAATTTTACCCTGTTTCTGTGTTCCTTTGAACCACCTGCACTTACACACCCTTTATATTGTTCAAAGAAACTTATTTACTCAAAAATCAAAAATTAAAAAGACAAAAGTGTGTTACCACACATGGGTTGCCTCCCATGAAGCGCTTGATTTAACGTCGCGTCATGACGAAGTTGGTATTCTCTTAGAGTCTTTCATCAGTGGCGCAAGGACCATGCTTAAGAGCCAACTGCTCTACAACATGCCTCTCGTCATCTGTGCCCAAGTAGTGTTTGATGCGTTGGCCATTGACTTTGAACGTATGGAGTCCGTCCTCAGTTGCTAGTTCCAGAGCGCCAAATGGGGAGACATGTATCACTTTGAAAGGACCAGACCATTTGGATTTGAGCTTGCCCGAAAAGAGTTTGAGTCGGGAATTGAAGAGAAACACCAAGTCACCGGCTTTGAACTCTCATTTCAAAATCTTCTTGTCATGGACAAATTTCATTCTCTCTTTATACAATAGTTGCACTCTCGTAAGCATGGAAACAGAATTCCTCCATTTCATTGAGTTGATCGAGCCTCAAATTTGCAACTTCAGTCCAATCCAGGTTCAATTTCTTGACTGCCCACATGGCTTTATGCTCAAACTCCATGGGTAGATGGCAAGCCTTTCCGAACACTAGCTGGTAGGGAGAAGCACCAATGGGAGTTTTGTATGCTGTACGGTAGGCCCATAATGCATCATCTAGCTTCCTTGACCAGTCGTTCCGGTTTGCATCAACTGATTTTGCTAGGATGTTTTTAATCTCCCAATTAGAGACTTCTACTTGGCCATTCGACTGGGGATGATAAGGATTTGCCACCTTATGCTTGACACCGTATTTCTCCAACAGCCCCATGAAAACCTTGTTGCAAAAATGAGAACCACCATCACTGAGAATGGCTCTAGGAGTGCCGAACCGTGTGAATATGTTTCTTTTCAAGAATGCGGTCACACTCCTAGGCCTCATTGTTTGGCAAGGCAACAACTTCAACCCATTGGACACGTAGTCCACATCTACCAGAATGTACTTCATCCCACAAGAACTTACAAAGGGTCCCATGAAGTCAACGCCCCACACATCAAAAATTTCAACCTCCAACACAAATTTCATGGGCATTTCGTGTCTCTTGGAGAAGATTGATCCTTGTCTTTGACATTGGTCACAAGCTTTGACCATTTGATTAGCATCATGATAGAGAGATGGCCAGTAATATCCACATTCGAGCACTTACGCTGTCGTCCGATTCCCTCCGTGATGACCCCCTACTGGTGAGTCATGGTATGCCTTTAGAATTGGCATTACTTTTTCTTCTGGGACACATCTTATTATAATATTTTCCACACATATGTGGAACAAGAATGGCTCCTCCCAATAGTATTGCCGACATTCCCTCAAAAATTTCTTCTTTTGATATGCTTCCAAGTCATCTGGGATAAGGTCACTCACCAAATAATTGGCAATGTCAGCGTACCAAGGAGTAGTTGAAGAAGATAATGCCAAAATGTGCTCATCAGGAAAAGCATCATTGATATCAAGGTCATCCTTTGGGCGCCCGTCTTCTTCAATTCTAGAAAGATGATCCGCAACTTGGTTTTCGGTGCCCTTCCGGTCCTTGACTTTAAAGTCAAATTCTTGCAATAGGAGGACCCACCGGATTAATCTTGGCTTGGCATCTTTCTTTGCCATAAGGTAGCGAAGAGCAACATGGTCTGTGTAGACCTCCACCTTGGATCCCAACAAATAGGCTCGGAATTTCTCAAAGGCATACACAATAGCAAGGAGCTCTTGCTCCGTCACTGTGTAGTTCATTTGTGCTCCGTTGAGAGTTTTGCTTGCATAATAAATTGGGTGGAGAACTTTGTTGTGACTTTGACCCAAAACCGCTCCAATAGCTACACCTCTGGCATCACACATGAGCTCGAACAGAAGAGACCAATCCGGTGTGACAATAATGAGAGTCGTGGTGAGCTTTTCCTTGAGCTCCTCAAATGCTTTGAGGCATTCGTCATTGGACACGAACTTGGCGGCTTTTTCAAGGAGCTTGCACATAGGATTTGAAATTTTTGAAAAGTCCTTGATAAAGCGCCGATAAAATCCGGCATGACCAAGAAAGCTTCGAATCCCCTTTACCGAAGTGGGAGGAAGGAGCTTGGAGATGATCTCAATCTTTGCCCAGTCGACTTCAATGCCACTTTTTGAAATTTTATGCCCCAAGACAATGCCCTCATCCACTATGAAGTGGCACTTTTCCCAATTAAGAACGAGGTTGGTCTGCTTACATCTTTTGAGCACTTGTCTAAGGTTGTCAAGACAATGCTCGAAGGAGTCACCGACCACCAAAAAATCATCCATGAAAACTTCTAGGAAGTCTTCCACCATGTCGGAGAAAATGGACATCATACATCGTTGAAAAGTAGCCAGAGCGTTGCACAAACCAAAGGGCATCCGACTAAAGGCAAAGGTCCTATATGGGCAAGTGAATGTGGTTTTCTCTTGATCTTTCAAGGCTATATTTATTTGATTGTAGCCGGAATATCCATCGAGGAAGCAATAGAAGGATCTTCCCGCTAGCCGATCAAGCATTTGATCAATAAAAGGCATAGGGAAATGATCCTTACAAGTGGATTTGTTAAGCTTCCGATAGTCCATGCATACTCTCCATCCGGTGACCATTCTAGTGAGGATAAGCTCATTCTTTTCATTGTGGATCACCGTCATGCCTCCCTTCTTTGGCACACATTGTACCGGACTCACCCACGGACTATCCGCAATAGGGTAGACAACCCCGACATCCAACCATTTGATTATCTCCCTTTTTACCACCTCTTGCATTGAGGGATTTAATCTTCTTTGATGTTCCACACTTGGTTTGCTCCCTTCTTCCAATTGAATTTTGTGCTCGCATATCCCGGCGTTGATTCCTCGGATGTTCGCTATTTTCCATCCAAGTGCTTGTCGGTGCTCCCGCAAGACAATCAACAATTCATTAACCTGCACATCATTCAACAAAGAAGACACGATTACCGGTAAAGTGTTATTAGAGCCAAGAAATTTGTACCTCAAGTGTGATGGAAGTGGTTTGAGCTCAAGATGTGGTGGCTCAATGATTGAAGGCTTGGCTGGAAGAGTAGCTCGATTCTCTAAGTCAAGAGAAAGCTTCTTTAGTGCATATGTATAAGACCCACATCCTTCCAATGCATTCACTATCTCCACATACCCCTCAATGTTTTCACTATCAAAGTTCACCAAGATTGCCGCCAGTGCCTCACCGAGGCATTCTTCTTCCATCTTCATCTCAATGGCATCTTCAACCTCATCAACAACATCAATTACCGAGATTCCCTCGTATGCGCTTGGCAGTTTCACCCCTTGCTAGCTTGGAAGGTGACTTCCTCATCGTTAACTCGGATCTTGATTACATGTCGTTCCGAATCCATTAAAGTTCTTCCCATTGCAAGGAATGGTCTACCTAAAATAATAGGAATCTCCTTGTCCACCGCACAATCCAAGATGACAAAATCGGCCGGGAGAAGTAATTTCCCCACCTTCACCAAGACGTCATCAACAATTCCCACATGTTTCTTAATTGATCGATCGGCCATCTGTAATCGCATGCTAGTTGGTTTTGGCAACCCCAATCCCGTTTGCTTGTAGATTGCAAGAGGCATAAAATTTATACTAGCACCGTTGTCACAGAGTGCTCTAGCAAAATCTCTCAACCCAATGGTGCATGGGATAGTGAAAGCCCCCGGGTCTCCCTTTTTCTCCACAGTTGTTGTAGCAATTATTGAACTTACCCGATGAGTCAAGTTCACCACCTCATTCTTTGTTGTTCTTTTCTTTGTCATCAACTCCTTCAAGTACTTGGCAAATCCCGACATCTCTTGGAAGGCCTCCAAGAATGGGATGTTCACCGATAATTGCTTCAAGATGTCATAGAACTTTTCAAACTTTCCATCATCCACCCTTCGTGTAAGTCTTTGAGGGAATGGAGGAGTAGGTCGTGGAATTGGTGGAGGAGCTTTTCGGGTCTCCTTCACCTCTTCCGTAACCTCTCCGTGCTTTGCTCTTTGGATCTTTACCTCTTGGGGTGCCTTTTCAACTTCCACCATAACCGGCAACTCAACTTGTGGTTCCACTTCTTAATCAAGACTTTCAACATCAACCTCTTGCTCACTCTCATCCTGGAGCACCTTACCGCTTCTAGTTGTGATGGCCATGCAATGAGAAGATAGTCCGCTTGGACCACCTTTTGGGTTGACCATCGTGTCACTAGGAAGAGTACCTTTTAGCTTGGGATTTTGTTCTCGTGACAAATCCCTCATTTTGCATCTCGAGCTTTTGAATGGAAGCAGTGTGTGATCCCACTACCTCGGATATGTTTTTCATTGTTGCATCACTTCACTCTTGATTTTGCAAGATTCTCTCAAGCATCCCTTCCATTTTGGTCTCATTTGATGGCCCCTCTTTGTATTGTGAGTTGGAATATTGCCCTCTTGGTGGAACATAAGGGTTGGAAATTCTATTGACATAATTGTTGTTGTTGTTGTTCCACGATCCTTGACCACTTTGATCATTTCTCCAATTTTGTTTTCCTTGCCCTTGAGGGTTTTGTCTCCAGTTGTTTTGTTGGTGGTAACCACCTTGAGAGTTTTGGACATAATTTGCTTCTTCAAAGTCTTGATTTCCCATTGATTGCATGTCTTCCACCATATTTACCTTTTATGGTTGATTCCCAGTGAACATATTTGTCAACACATTGATGTTAGTAGCAAGACTGGAAATCACTTGATATCTCTCTTGATTTTCTTTAATCATGTTGGTAAGATAAGGAGTATCGTAAGAAATTCCACCACTAGTATCCTATGAATGCCATGCTTGATTGTGCTTAGCCATTTTGTCTAGAATTTGAGTGATCCTAGCGAATGACTTGTCCATGAAGGATCCATCTACGGCATTTTTAGCGATGGACTGGGATAGTGGGTCCAAACCCATATAGAACTTCTCCATCAGAATATGGTCTGAGAACCCATGGTTTGGTGATCTCACTAGGTATAGCTTGAACCGATCCCATGCCTCGTGTAAATGCTCCCCTGGCAGTTTCTTGAAAAAAGATATTTTGTCTCTGAGCTCTGACTTTTTTCTATTTGGGAACCACTTTGCTAGGAAGGCTCGGACAAGCTCGGGCCATGTTGTGAAAGCTTGAGGAGGTAAGTTTTGGAGCCATTTTTTCGCTTCTCCTGCCAACGAGTACTTGAACACACACAACCTCAAAGAATCATCCGTCAAATTGGTTTGTTTGTGCATGGCGCATACACCCAAGAAGTTCCTTAGGTGTTGCATCGGGTCATCATCCGTTGAATTATGGAACAATCCTTCCGCCTTGAGCAATAGAATCATTCCATGATCCACTTTGACAGTAGATGCACCAATTACCGGAGGGAGGATAGCGTTGGTGTCGTTAATATATTCATCGATGTCGGCGAATAGGTTCTCCTCTTCATCATACTCAACGTTGTCCATTTTCACCTAGTTCACCAAACAAAACGAGCAACGTGTGATGGAATAGAAAAAGATATCAAATAAAGTACCCACTATCTAGTAATTTCAAAACCGTATTCCCCGGCAACGGTGCCAAAATTTGATACACTCAAATTAAACCTTAAAAATAGTGTAAAGCGGTCGAAGTCAAATATAATAACAAGGTTGGGGTCGAATACCACAGGGAATAGGCGTGAAAAGATTACTTCGGTAGTGTGATTCTTAACTTAAATCGTATTCGTATTCCGTTAATGTAACAAGAATATGGAATTGATTGTGTAATGATTTAATTGTAATAGTAACAAAGATGATTAATTAGAGTTGTAATTAATGTTATTAACTAACCCAAGGTTGTGTCCCCTTCAATGAAATGTAATGCTAATATGTATTAATATGATATATGTCTAATGGAAGGCCCTTTAGATATGCAAATGATTTCTAAATGACCACCCAATATTTTCCAAGAGTTGGGTAGTATTTCCTCTTTATGATTTTCCCAAATATAAAAGAGTTGCAATGAAGAGTAATCAATTAATGCCAAATAAAATCCACTTATCCCTAAGCGATTCTATTAAACAAGGTTTAAAGCCTTGAGTCTTTGATATTTACTCCTACCAATTCTAACTCACTTTTCCAAGCTAAGAAAGAATTAATGGCACTTGTTAATGTTTGCAACCACCAACAATAAATGAATAATGAGAAGTAAATAAATATCAACCAACCATTATATATATATTCAATGTCAAATACCCAATAACATAACACCCATTTAGGGTCCATAACCATAGTATTTAAAACTAGCCACTCATACTAAATGATAAAATGATAGGAGTATTTAATGCCATGAATGTTTACAAAACACCAGAATATTCATTTCTAACACTTCCAAAAAAGAAGAATATTCCAAAGGTATGTTGTAGCTCTAAAACCAGACAAGAATGACACACAAAATCCAAATAAATCTATTTATAGTGGGCTAAAAATTAGGGCCAAAAAGGGACAAAAATACCCTTTCAGGTCAGCTATGCGACCGCATACCTGTCGCAGAACAGGTATGCGGTTCGCATTTTTCACAGGTACATCGCATACGTAAAACCCTAGTTTCCAGGTTCCCATCGCATTTTTTGGTCTGCGGTCCGCATTACTGAAATGCGACCGTAGAACTGCATCACATTCTTGAGATGGCTTCAGGCCTTTGTGGTTCTGCGGTCAATTATGCGGCTCGCATATGAGTTATGCGATTGCATAATGGACCGCAATTTTTCTCTTAAAATTGGCCAATCTTTCTGTTGAAGTCTGCGATCCAACTGGACCATCTGCGGTCTGCATAGCAGGTCTGCGGTACCTCCTTGTGCATTCTGCGATCGCATATTGCTCTTTCCCTCCTTTTTAGCTTTTTTTTAATCTCTTTTCCACGTTCTTGAGTGTTTAAGCCTCATGCACTGCAAAACATCAAAATTCCATAAGTATAAAGGGTAAATGCTCTTGAAAACAAGCTATAATCTTAGTAGTTTGACATTAAATGTGCCGCAATTCTCCGGCAGATAACCATCCTGCAGCAACTGGTCAAGCTGAGTCAACGAACAAAGTTATTATTAATAACTTGACGAAGAGATTAAAAGAATCAAATGCAAGTGTCCGGAAGTGTTACAGGGGTATTATGGGCTTATAGAACAACAAAAAAAAAACAAGTACGGGAGAGATTCCATTTTCACTTGTATATGGTGCTGAAGCCTTAATTCCGGTAGAGATAGGTGAACCAAGTTGTTTGCCTCGAAAATGGTATTAACAATTAAATGTGATTTGTGGTTCTAAAAATATGTGATTTATTCAAATACTAGTTAATAATCAAGATATAATAAGTGTAAGTAAGGAGAATATGATAGCCAAACCGTTGTTGTCAAAGGATTGGGTGCCTCGAGCTCAGTAGATTCGGGGGCCTTGAGGTCAGTTAATAGTAGTAAATAATGAAAAATAAATGAAGAACAATAAATATGGAGAATGTTGAGCACGTTAAACGAGAAAAAGCAGAGTAGAATATTCTATTGTAGTGAATTGTCCTCTTTACAAATAAGTTGGGTAAGTGGCGGGGAATTGCCCGTATTCAGTACGAGCAGAGTGGAAACAGACAAATGATTGGTGTCCCCTTTATATAGGAAGGGGAAAACCTGATATGGTACATTTCTAATTATGAAAAAGAATACTATTGGTACAACTGTATAACGGTTTTTAGTACGAAGTTGTACTATTTCTGACAAATCCTATCCGTCTTAACCACATGTCCTTGGAAATTTCCCGCCTTTCCTTGACTGCCATCAATTTTGCACTGCCTCAAGGTAGGCCGTGTCGGGCCTTCGATGCACTCTCTTGAGGTGTGCATTCTGAGGTCGAGCTTGATCATTTTTTTTAGCCTTCCGAGCTCAGGCTCGACATAGTCAAACCTCGAAATCTGACTCCCGCAATTTTGGCCGTATAGAGATAGTCCATGCGTTTCTTAGAATGAAATGATAAGAAACAAACTTGAATTTCCCAGGTCCTAGACGATGACATCATTTTTGTGACGTAGACATTTGAAATGACTGAAGCGTCCCACCAGTTCTCTTCCCAAAAATAATTGAGTGCTCTTCAGAGCCGGTCGGCCACCACACCAATGAACAGTCGCCGTCTTCCCCTATATATATCCACTTTCGTTTCTTATTAAGAACTTTTTCACTCTACAATACTTACTCTTCTTTACCGTCTCTCCCTTTGCCGCTAGTCCTTCAGCCGTGTTAGCCCCAATTCTCACCGGTTATATTCATTTCCTTCTTCCCTTTCTAAAGAAGTTATGGTGAAAACCTCTAAATCCGTTACTCATAAAGAAGGAACCTCCACCTCTACCCATCCAGCCAGTGGTAAACCGCCTACGCTAAACGAAATTGTGCCAAACAATTTTTCTTTAAAGAAAGACTTTACAATAGAGAAACCCCCCGATGTTCCCGGGCGTCGGGAACATGCATCGAGGTATATCATATCTATTGAGGAAGGACACCTCGATGATGTAAGGAGAGAACGTAAGTGGGGGACGGAGGTCGTTCTGCAGATACCTTCTCGAGAAGAGGATATCACGACCCATGTAGAGGGGTTCTTGAGCGTATACACATACCCCTTTACACGAGGCCTCCTCGATCCGCTGGTGCTCGAAGTTTTCCAAAAATACCAAGTTACACTAGGCCAGATCCATTCGTTCTTCTGGAAAATTATATTAATGATGAGATTCTTCGCCGAGAAGGCCGGGATCGAGGCCACCCTTAGCCACCTCATCAGATTGTATCGGCCTCAACATTTTTAAGGTTTAATGAAACTCCAATGCCGATCCACGAAGTTCTTCTTTGCTAGTAACGACAAAGTCAGATATCGAGGTTGGATTAGCCGGTTTATCCGAGTGAGGACCATCGATATTATTCCCAAGGAGTTCCTTCCATTTCCCGAGAAATGGAACTTCGAACGTGAGTAAAAATACCTTGCTCTGTTTCCCTTTCATAACTTTCATAGTTGTCGCCAGCTTCACATAATTGTTCTTTTTTACTTCCACAACGGTTCCGTGGATGCCTAATGCGGTCCTCAATCTCGCGGACTGGGCTCGCAAATTGGCTGCCACTTTGTCTTACGACAAACGCAAGTGGAAGGATTTGTTGAAGGGCAAGTGGGAAGAGAAAAACCACGATACGTGTTGTCACCTTACTTTCCCTAGAAATACCTTTTTTCACGTGGCCTAATTCCACAATCGCAGGTTTTGGTGATTTTTCCGAGATAAGGCCACCCCTTTTTGGGGAGGAAGAGGGATCCTCGGCTCCAGAGCCAAAAAAGGACAACAAGAGAAAAAGGTCCTCGAAGAACGAGGGCACCCCAAGTGAAGCAAAGCCAGCTCAGGGGTGCAAGAAGAATGTTGCCGTCCAGGCATTTGACTTCATCCACCGGTCAATGGGTGATGATGAGGACGAGGTGGAGGGTTCGACGTTGATAACTCGAACAAGAAAGCCTTCCGAGGTTTCTAAACTTGCTGAAACTGAGACCCCTGGCCTCGTAATAGGACCTTCCCAAAGAACAAGGGATGAGGGTCCCATGTCACCCGAGGTAGTGATTGTTTCCCATACTTCGGGAAATACTGCATAGGGGGTGAACTTCGAAGCTTTGCCCTAGCGGAGCGCCTCGGGTGATCTCCCTGAGATCGTGGCAGCAGGTCACTCCTCGTCTTTTCCTCACTCCTCGTCTTTTCCAGCTTTCTCCGAAGATACTATAAGGGACGCTCGAAACCTGGAGATGCCTGAGTTAGGCGGATCCCTAAGTGAAAATGACCCCTTCCATGGTTGTTTTACTGGGGTCGATGAGCCCAAACCAGCATATGCAGTCTCGACCTTCAAGGAGGCTCGACGACTTTCTGAATTGTAAGTTTTTGATGGCATTGTAATTTTTCTAACTTCATACTTTCTTCTTTTATCTAATCAAACTTATTTTTCTGTATGCCTTTAACATATTTAAGACTAAGCTGTGTCTCTATGAGGCCAAGTTGCGTAGATCCTTGAACGAGGAGAAATCCCTCAGGCTTCTTTGTGACCAGAAGGAAAATGAGTTGAGGCACCTTCGGTCGGAGATGACCAGAGCTCGTGAGTACGAGGACAAGCTAGAGAAACAGGTAACCTCTGTTCTGAAAGAATACGGGCTCCCTCTCCCATCTTTGGAGGCTAACACTTCAATGACACAGTTGCAGCAGAAGGTGGAGATGCTGGAACGTCTTCAGGGTGATGTTTCCCATGTCAACTCTGAGTGCAATAAAAGGAAAGCACAGATGGACATCCTTGTTGCGGCCGAAAAAGATGCATTGGCCAAGTTATCCGCCATCGAAATCCAACTTCGGAATTCGCAAGAGAGCAACTCGATTCAGGCAGGCATGATAGTCGAGCTCGAGGATGGCCTCAAGAAAGCAAAGGCCGAAGTTGAGGAAGCCAAGGCTGAGGCCAAAGAAATACAAGCCACAACTGACAAGACGGTAGCCATCTATTCGAAGCATATTTTTATATTCGTCCGATTTTTTTACGGTTTGATTGATAGGAACCTCGATTATAAGTCGATGTTCGACGACAATTGAGTACCTCGTGAGGTTCTCTCGAAGGCTGATTTTTTGCCTTTATTGTTCGGAGCTGATATTGTCAAAGCCCCTTTGCTTATGCCGTGGGTAGCCTGATTTAACCGGTTTTTCAAAGTATCTGGAGGCCTTTAGTTTTATGGCGAAAGTCGGACGTCTCCGAGCCGCATTATTTTGACCTTATCCTTTTCATATGACCATAGTCTTTATATATGGATGTAGCCTTTAGTCTCCGAGTGAGATGGCCTCGGCCTTAATATTGAAGGTATGCCTTTTTAGGGGTCTTATAAGTTCGAGTATATAAACGTGGCCTTAATATCGGAGGGATTCCTCTTTTAAGGTCTTATAAGTTTGAGTATGCCTCGTTGAGATCTTATAAGTTTGAATATGACTCATTGAGGTCTTATAAGTTCGAGTATGCCTCATTGAGGTCTTATAAGTTCGATTTTGCCTCATCGAGGTCTTATGGATTCGATGTTGCTTCATTGAGGTCTTATACGTTCGAGTTTGAGTTCTTAGTGACTCGATATGTTGACTATCGAAGACAGTCCCCGAGTGTTCGGGTGTATTTGGACCTTGAGCCGTTTAATGAGAACATAGTAGACTTCTTTGAGGCACAAAGTGTTTTGATAAATAAGAATGCTTCTTCGAACAATTGATACATGCGTACAATTTTTTGCCATCGGGGGCTCGACTATTCTACATGGACACGGTTCATTTGACCGTTTGGCCCATTACAACATTCTCCTATTGAAGCCCTCTTCGGCATAATTTGTTTTCTTCGAAAAAGTAACCTCCGAGGGTGATGCCTCCTAGTATTCGAAGGTTGATTGCAAAAGAAGCCTTGAATACTTGTTGAGTTTTCCTTAGGTAGCATATAAGTGTTGCCTCGTTAAAAACCTTGTCGGTAAAACCCATTTGGGATAAAACCCGATCTCAGGGAAAAAGAGTGCAACGCATGCTTTAAAATCCAAGGTCTTCAAGTTGAGTGGTGCTTTGATATCTCCAATCGAACACCGGTAAGGAGTTAGTATGAAATATTAATTGAAAAAGGAGAAGGTTATACCTTAGCAATAATAGCGTTTGAGCAGTGATATGTTCCAATTGCTTGGTAGTTTCTCGCCTTCCGTAGTGCTAAGCTTGTAGGATTCTTTGCCTACTACCCCAAGGACACGACACGTTACTTCCCAACTGGGGCCTAATTTCCCTTCATTTGGGTTTCGAGTGTTGAGGGTGACTTTCCTTAGAACCAAGTTCCCGACTCTGAAGTATCGAAGGTTTGTTCTTTTGTTGTAGTACCTATTGATCCTTTGTTTTGATCACCCATTCGAGCCATAGCGGCCTCGCTCTTTTCATCTAGTAGATCGAGGGCGGTGTTCATGTCCTCGTTGTTTGAGTCATCGGTGGCATGCTGAAATCTGACGCTCGGTTCCGCGACCTCGACTGGTATCAATGCCTCGAACCCATATACCAAAGAGAACGGGGTCTCGCCTGTGCTCGACTTAGAAGTTGTTCGATATGCCCATAGTACTTCGGGCAACACTTCTCTCCACTTCCCTTCACATTCTCTAACCTCTTCATTAGGTTTTGAATGATAATTTTGTTTGTGGAATCGTCTTGACCATTTGCACTTGTGTGGTAAGGCGTTGATTGGATACTTTTGATTTTATGATCCTCGAGGAATTTTGTCACCTTGCTGCCGATGAACTACTTCCCATTATCACATGTAATCTCGGAAAGGATCCCGAATCGGCATATGATGTTGTCCCATATGAAGTCGATGACTTATTTTTCTTTTATCTTCTCGAAGGCCTGCGCTTCTACCCACTTTGAGAAGTAGTCAGTCATAAATAAGATAAATCTAGCTTTACCTGGGGCCGTTGGTAGGGGGCCGACGATGTCCATCCCCCGTTTCATGAATGGCCACGGGGATAGGACTGAGTATAGTTTTTCACTGGGATAATAAATCATCTGTGTGAATCTTTGGAATTTGTCACATCTTCGAACGAACTCCTTGGTGTCCTTTTCCATGCTATCCTAGTAATACACTGCTCTGATTACCTTTCGAACTAAAGAATCGGCACCAGAGTGGTTTCCACAAGTGACTTCGTGGATTTCTCGTAGGACATATTCAGTGTCCCCCGGTCCCAAGCATACTGCTAGTGGCCCGTCGAAGTTCCTTCTGTACAATGTTCCATTCTCGTCGAGTAAAAATTGGGCTGCTTTGGCTCGAAGGGGCCTCAATTCTTTTGGGTCCGTGTGGAGCTTCCCATGTTTCAAGTAGTCGATGTAATTGTTCCTCCAATCCCATGTTAGACTTGTTGAGTTGATTTCAACATGGCTTTCTTCAATCTCCGATTTTGATAGTTGTACGACAGTCCCCGGGACTATGTCATCTTCTTCAGCAGACAAACCCAAGTTCGCGAGTGCATCGGTCTCGTTGTACTGTTCTCGAGGTATGGAACCAGGGTCCACTCTTTGAAGCGATGCAATTTCCCTTGAAGCTTGTCTAAGTATCTTTTCATCCTATCTTCTCGAACCTCGAAGCTCCCATTTACTTGGTTTACAACTAGAAGAGAGTCACATTTTGCTTCGATGACCCTTGCGCCTAGGCCTTTGGCTAGTTCGAGACCCGCAATCATGGCCTCATACTCGGCCTCATTATTAGTCAACTTAGAAGTTTTTATAGATTGTCTAATTATGCCGCCCGTAGGAGATTTTAGAACTATACCGAGCTCGGACCCTTTCACATTCGAGGCACCGTTGGTGAAGAGGATCCATACCCCCGATGATGTGCCCGTTTTAAAAAAAAAGTTTTTTCTCTACTTCGGGCACGAGGGCTAGCGTAAAATCGACCACGAAGTCCGCCAAAATTTGAGACTTGATAGCCGTTCGGGGTTGATACTCGATCTCATACCCTCCGAGTTCGATGGCCTATTTGGCCAATCAGCCTGATAATTCGGGCTTATGCAAGATGTTTCGAAGAGTATAGGTAGTTAATACACATATAGGGTGACATTGAAAGTAAGGTTTTAATTTCCTAGATGCACTTACTAATGCAAGAGCTAGTTTTTGTAAGTGTGGATACCTGGTTTCAGCATCTCCTAGGGTCCGACTTATGTAATAAATAGGGAATTGCGTACCTTGTTCTTCTCGAACCAACACACCACTTACTACTACTTCTGACACGGCCAAATACAAGTATAATGTTTCATCCTTCTTTGGGGTATGGAGCAAAGGTGGGCTCGAAAGATACCATTTTAATTCTTCCAAGGCCTGTTGGCATTCCGGAGTCTACTCGAAGTTGTTTTTCTTCTTGAGTAGGGAGAAAAAGTGATGACTCCGATCTGATGACCTCGAGATAAATCGGCCTAAGGCTGCTATCTGCCCGTTCAAATGCTGCACTACTTTCACATTGTTCACCATGGGGATCTCCTCGATGGCTTTGATTTTGTCGGGGTTGATCTCGATCCCCCTGTTCGACACCATGAAGCCCAAAAATTTGCCGATCCGACTCCGAAATTACATTATTCGGTGTTGAGCTTCATGTTGTACCTTCTTAGGATATCGAATGCCTCCTGCAAATGAGTCAAATAGTCCTCTGCGCGCAAAGACTTAATTAGCATGTGATCAATGTAAACTTCCATAGACTTGCCTATTTGATGTTCAATCATCTTATTGACTAGGCATTGATATGTAGCTCCTGCGTTCTTTATCCCGAAGGGCATTACATTATGGCAGTATATACCATACTTTATGATTAACGAATTCTTTTCCTGGTCATCCAGGTTCATTTGAATTTGATTTTACCCGGAGTAGGCGTCGAGAAAAGTAAGGATCTTGTGGCCGGCCGTAGCATCGATCAGACGATCGATGTTGGGCAATGGGAATGAGTCTTTAGAGCATGCTTTATTCAAATCTTTGTAATCTACACACATTCTTAGTTTATTTCCCTTTTTAGGGACTACTATTACGTTAGCTAGCCATTCGAGGTATTCTACCTCCCTAATGGATCCTATTTTGAGAAGTTTCGTTACCTCCTCTTTGATGAATGCATGCTTTACCTCGGACTGAGGTCTCCTTTTTTGCTTCACCAGTTTGAACCTGGGGTCGATACTTAGTCGATGGGTGGTTATCTCTGGTGGGATCCCTGTCATATCTAAATGGGACCAAGCGAAGAAATCAATGTTATCAATAAGAAATTGAATGAGTTTTTTACTGAGTTCGAGGGTTAATCCCGTTCCCAAGTGTACCTTTCGTTCTGGAAGATGCTCGATCAATACGACTTGCTCGAGCTCTTCGACTGTGGACTACGTTGCATCTAACTCATCGGGAGCAACGAAGGCTCGAGGGGTGAAGAAATCTTCTTCTTCATCCTCGACCACCTATTCATTGATCACCTGTCCTTGGGGTTCAACCGATGGTATAGACTGTGGTTCTTTTTGGCTACCTGATTGTCTTTTGAATTCTCCGAAGTGGATGACATCGATACTTGTGCCAAGTCGTGCAGCGCGAACATCTCCTTAGCTGCATGCTGCTCTCCATACATTGCTTTTACGCCATCCTTTGTCGGGAACTTCATCATTTGATGAAGAGTTTATGGCACTGCCCTCATGTTATGTATTCATGGCCTTCCAAGTAAGGCATTGTACTTCATGTCACCTTTGATGGCGTGGAACTTGGTGTCTTGAATTGTACCGGCCACGTTGACTGGGAGGATAATTTCCCCCTTCGTTGTTTCACTCGCCATGTTGAATCCATTAAGGACTAGAGAGGCGGGTATGATTTGGTCGAGCATCCCGAGATGCTCCACGACCCTCGACCTGATTATATTGGCCGAACTACCTGGATCCACCAGCACCCATTTAATTTGAACTTTATTTTAAAGGAAAGAAATTACCAGTGCATCATTATGAGGCTGAGATAAGGCCTTGATGTCTTCCTCGCTGAAAGTAAGAGTATCCTCGGGTATGTAGTCCCGAGTCCGCTTTTCCCTTGTGATGGACACTTTTGTTCACTTGAATATGGGTCCCTGTGGGATGTTGACTCCTCCAATGATCATGTGAATGATATGCTGGAGATCTTCCAGTTCATTCTTCCTGTTTGCATCTCTCTCTCGAAAGTGATTCTTTGCCCGATCGCTGAGGAACTCTCGAAGGTGCCCTTCATTGAACAATCAGGCCACCTCCTCTCGAAGCTGTCTGCAGTCATCGGTCCTATGACCATGGGTACCGTGGTATTTGCACATCACGTTGGGATTCCTCTGAGATGGATCAGTCTGTATGGGCTTGGGCCCCCTTGTGTCTCTGATCTTGCCGATGGCTGATATGATGTCTAAGGCATTGATGTAGAAGTTATACTCTGACAATCAGGGTGCCTCCAATGGTCTCGAGTGCCTATCAAACCCGATTTTTCTCATGAGTCCCCAGGAATTTTGGCCTCGATTTGCCCTTCAATGATTTCGAGGTATATTATTCCTCGAAGTGTTTCTTCGGTCTTCGGCATATGGTTGATATCTCTCTTTGCTCGGCCTCGACTCCCTTTCTGCATTTCTTGATTCCATTGATATTAGAATGCTTGGATATACTGAACCCGAGGGGGCTCCCAATCGGTCTTCCTCGACCCTGATTTTGGATTGGTACCTGTTGTGCAAATCCGCCCAAGTTACGGCAGGATACACGATCAAATTCTGTTTCAGCTGCTTCGAAGCTATTGAGCTTTGTTCATTCAAGCCTTGAGTGAAGGCTTTCACGGCCCAGTCATCAAAGACTGGTGGCAACTCAATTCGCTCCATCTGAAAATGGGATACGAACTCCCTCAGCATCTCGTTTTCTCTTTGTTTAATTTTGAAGACATCGGACTTCCTTGTAGAGACCTTAATGGCACCATCATGTGCCTTTACAAATGAGTCTGCCAACATGGCAAACGAGTCAATAGAGTTCGGGGGGAGGTTATGATACAACATCATAGCCCCTTTCGTCAATGTTTCACTAAATTTCTTCAATAGGACGGACTCGATCTCATCTTCTTTCAAGTCACTCCCCTTTTTACCACAAGTGTATGTGGTGATATGCTCATTGGAATCTGTGGTCCCGTTTGTTTTTGGAATGTCAGGAATCCTGAACTTCTTCGGAATGGGCTTTGGAGCCTCACTTGGTGGGAATGGTTTCTGCACGAACTTTTTCGAGTCTAGTCCCTTCAAAATCGAAGGGGCTCCCTGGATCTAGTCGACCCTCGAGTTGTAAGTTTCCAATTCTTTTATTGTTGGCCTCTATCTTCTTTTCTCCTGACTCGATCCTTTTGGTAAGGTATTCGAGCATTTTCATAATGGTGGAGTCGGTTCCTGATCCATTATTGCTTGATCTTTTTGGAGCTGGTTCAACTTGAGGAGCTATTTTCGGTCCTGCTATGCTTGGAGTCTTTTGCTGACCTTGTAGCTGAGCAATAGCCTTTTGTTATGCTTGTAACATTTCAAAGATTACTTGTTGGGTGACTTCTTCTCGAGCATGTGTTCTTTGTGCGTCAACTTGGTCACCTCCGCACACATTTCTGTCAGTATCAGTACCCAAATCGACGTGTAAAGCGTTATGTGAACCTACATCGACAAGGATTGGTGCTGGTGCTACCCCAGGGTTTTGCGGTGGTACACCGACGACCGAGGTTGTTGCACTGTTCTTTCCATGGAACTCAAGACCGTCGTTTCCATGTGCGTTTATTGAGTTAGACATATTTTTGACCTGAAATCAAAGAGTCTTGGACAAGAAAAAGTGTGAATAATAACTTGTGTTATCAGAAAACTAGCACCAAAATAATCACTGTTATCTTTAGCCCCACGCTGGGTGCCAAACTGTTTGCCTTGAAAATTGTATTAACAACTAAATGTGATTTGTGGTTCTAAAAATATGTGATTTATTCTAATACTAGTTAATAATCAAGAAACAATAAGTGTAAGTAAGGAGAATATGATAGACAAACCGTTGTTGTCAAAGGATTGGGGGACTCGAGCTCAGTAGATTTGGGGGCCTCGAGGTCAGTTAATAGTAGTAAATAATAAACAATAAATGAAGAACAATAAAGCTGGAGAATGTTGAGCACGTTAAACGAGGAAAACAGAGTAGAATGTTCTATTGCAGTGAATTGTCCTCTTTACAAATGATTGGGGTCCCCTTTCTATATGAGGGGACCCTAATATGGTACATTTCTAATTATGAAAAAGAATACTATTGGTACAGCTGTATAACGGTTTTAGTACGGAGTTGTACTATTTTTGACAAATCTTATCCGTGTTAACCCCGTGTCCTTGGAAATTTCCCTCCTTTCCTTGACTGCCATCGATTTTGCACTGCCTCGAGGTAGGCCGTGTCGGGCCTTCAATGCACTCTCTTGAGGTGTGCATTCTGAGGTAGAGCTTGATCCTTCCTTCAAGCCTTCCGAGCTTGGGCTCGACATAGCAAAACCTCGAAATCAGACTCCCCCAATTTCAGCCGTATACACCAGTACTAGATATACACATGCTACTAATGAGGCTAATAAGGAAGATAACGAGTAAATTTGGATCTATTAGAAGAAATGAGAGAAGAAACATTAATTCGGATGACAGCTCAAAAAATATGATTGAGTGATATTACAACAAGAAAGCTAATTTGAGATACTTGAAGACTGGGGACTTCATCCTCAAAAAGGTGTTCCGATCGATAAAAACGGTCAATGAGGGAAAGTTGAGTCCAAATTAGGAAGGCCCTCATAGGGTTCGATGCATTGTTAGAAAGGGAGCATATGAGCTGGAAACCATGGATGACAAGGTACTACCAACAAACTGGAATGCATTTCACTTGAAGAAGTATTACTTCTAGACAAAGAAAGTATACATGGTCAGGTACCACTCTAATTTAATTTTATTTTAATCTTTCGAATTTTACTAAATTAACACCTTTTGAATTTCAAGGCTCAATATAAATGTTTCGATTGTTTTTGTCGCATATTGTGTTCCTTGATATTTTAAGCTTTTTCTTTGAATTTAAAAATTCTTTAACAATCCGTGGCTTTGATAAAAACGGTTTTTCATAAAAAGAGGGCCCTTTTATGTTAACAACACTGATGAAGATGACGTCTCATCTTCATATTGGTGTAAGTATATGAAACATGAAGTAGACATGAAAAGAGAAATAATTTTAGAAAGTTTTATGTTTTGAACTTTCAAATAAATTTCGTACATCATTTTCATAATTATTCGTACAACACTTCCATAGTTGCTTTTACTGTAGCAGATTTTAAGATACAAAATCGGGTCCATTATCCCCTAACAAAATTTTGGCCTTAACCTAAAACTCGTAGAAATATGAAATATCTTGCATCCTTTTCACGAGTTCACACTGTCGCACCCCCTTTTTCCCATACACTCCTTTCGGGGACGGTTAAAAAGAGTTAATGACAATTGTTGGGATAACTCATTCCTTTTGGGAAAGGGGTTTGCATGTTTCGAAGAGTCGCCACCTAACAATTTTAAGGTGTGTTAGGGCACCTATTGGGGGTTCATTTACAACTAAGTTTGACAACCAGAGACAGGGTAAGGGCTTGAAATTATCCTAAGGGGAAGGTGTTAGTCACCCCACAAGATCCACAAGTGTGGTTCCCGGCCAAATAGCATTTTGAATTTGTACAACTAGCAGGTAAACAATTAATGTCCAAATAGTAGGGGATTTTGAAATGTTCATAGCCTAAGCACACATATGTTACTAGTTTGAAAATATTTAATAGCTAATAGGCTTTGAAAAGGATTATAGTCTAAACGTGTCTATAAGGTAGGGGTATCCTAGGTTTGTTTATAATATGGATCATATCAATGCAATACCCGGTATGACACTCCTCAAAGAGGGGCTACACGTGGTATTAGTGCACCGGTCATCATATCTATATCTACCCTTTCCCATCCCGTAAAGGTAATTATAGTGAGTGTTGGTCACGACCTCTATTGCATGTTGTTACCCACCCCTTCCTATTAGTCCCGGAGGAGTTTAGGACTTCTATCCTATGAGGGAGGTTCTAGGCAGACCCTCAGATTTAAAGGTAAAATACTGAAGTGACAAACATAAAACAGATAGGACTGCAGATAAGGGGATAACATGTAAACAAGAAAGGGCTCAAGTACCTCCACAAATAAATACAAAGAATCAGAATGACTCAAACACAGTTAAGGTCTGGGTTCATATCCTAAAGCATGGTATCTAAGTGATAATAACAAAGAGGCATATTTATTGAATAACTCAGAGAGGAAGTCTTAATCCATTTTTGCCTATTGATTTTAAGCATGCTGATAGTTAGATAGTGCACATGTAAGAAGCGCATTCCAGTTTTAACAACCTTAATTACCTAAGGCTTGCCTAGGCATGGCATGATACTCAATTGTTACCAGAATTATTAAAAAAACAACATAGAAGTTGTTTTACCTAACTCATGCTGTTCTAGGTTTGCAGGAGACACAGGATTGTTTGCCAGTTTATTTAAACATGGGAGGGGGGGGGGGC
>ML289877.1:0-21618 GCA_005239495.1 Nicotiana undulata | reverse complement strand
GGGGGGGGGGACTGTTTTATACCCTTTTCGTGCATCAATAGTTTAATTAGGTGTGATTAAGCGAGTGTGCATGATTTTAGATGCAGATTCCTAAAGTAGGATTTCTAAATGGTCAACATGGTTTCAAAATATGCAGGATTCCTAAACATGATTTCTAAATGCACAAAAGATTACTAAATTGTTAAGCAGGATCTATATAGCGGCAGTGTACATTAGTTGTCCTAGGAGCATGATTTCTGAATGATAAATGTGTATACATGTCAACTGAGATGCTGCAACAGTAATCCTAAGAGCATGGTATCTAGTGCAAATAACAGAATTTATGGTTTCATAGAGCATGAATGCATATAAGTAACAAATTTTTGTTGATGCTATTTATTAACCTAAGAGAAGGATTTTAAGTGATCACCATAAGCACAGAAGATCAATAGACATGGGATCCTAGGAACATGATATCTAGTATGAAATGGATGCACATATAATATAAAAGTCCTAAGGCATGATTTCTACCCTTGATAATTAGATAATATATAGCTACCCTCCCCGTTTCACTAGCCATCCCCAATATTTGTTTACAATAAATTATTACAGACCATTGAGCATGAATTACATAATTGAAATAAGAAAAATAAGAAGTTATTCTATAGAGAGCCTACAGATAGGCCCAAATTCTCTAGAACCTCATTGCCATATGGTGTTTCACAGCCTTTCTCATAATCCGGGTGTGTGAGAGTTCCCTAAGGACCTCAAGGGACCCCGGGCAATGCTCACACCTAGATTTCATAGCCATAGCAGAGTAAGTGCAACGTGGAAGGGCCAACCTTAGTGTGTTAGAGTTCAGATGGAGCTCAAGGGTCCCAAAGCAGTGCTCACACTAAAGGGAAGAACTTAAGGGTCTAAGAGTAGAGTGAGAGTGCTTGACATAGTTTTGAAAAGTTTTAGTAGGAAAATGATTTGAGAAAGAGACTTGTCAAAATATAGTAGTAAAATTAACAGAGAGAGTCATTCAATAAAACAATTTTGAAAAAGGTAATTGACATGCTAAATACTGGACCAAGATAAGTCCAAGAACATCCAAAGAGCACAGAACCAGGACTGGTTCAGCAACACAAAGGCTCACACATGGGCGATGGGATTGGGGACACATAATGCACAGAGTAGTGAACATGTAGCAGGCAGAAATAGACATAGGTTCAGAATCAGAAGCTCTTAAGGGGTTTATGAGATTGGGATACAGCATAGTATAAGATTATACTAGGCATAACAACATCAAAACAACTTAAAGTAGTGTCAGCAGAGTCATTCCCTAACTAAACAGCCAGTGCACACGTTATAGAAATAGGAGAATCATATTGAGACAGGTTATGGGAACATGCTGAACATAAACACCTAGGACATAACTTAGCATACTAAATTAAGCAATGGGGGCAAGAGTTTAATTGCATGTTGAACAACAAAACAGTAGATAGAAGCATATTAGAAACACAATGAATTGAAACAACAAAAAAAACATATTGGTTTGGGAAACTTGAATTGAAATTATAACATACCAGTGAAGAAGACAGTAAACACAAGAGGAGAGGATAGGAGAGCACAATAGTTAGCCTTGGCTTGCAGCTGGCAAACTTAGAACGGTATTGAACAACACAGAAAGAGAGCAGAGAGTTTTTAGTTGTGAGAGAGAGCTATTGAACCAATGTGTGTTCGTGTTTTAGACTGTTAATGAGAGAAGTATATATATAGTTTGAAAACAGGTAGCAAATAAGGTAAGAATCAAAGTTAATCTGTAATTATTGGACTATGTATCAATCAATATAAAATCGACATAGATACTCCCTTAATTGAAGGAGTTAAGTTCGAACGGTAGTAGGTAGATAATAAATAAGGTAAAATACCATATATGACTTGGAATATATCACACAAGGAAATAATTTCAGCATAGTGAATATAGAACCAATAATTAGTCTAGGTTTAGAAAAATCTAATTAAGGAAAGGTTTATTAGAATCGATTAACAGTAGAATCAATCACATAATAAGGCAAAAGAATAACTCATAGGTCAAGAATCAATAATGAGTATTACCATCGGAGATCAGTGAAGGACACCAATCCCAGGGAATCAGGGATTCGAATAAGAATAACACTAGCTAAGGAAATTAACACGAATTATACGGAATAAACAGATAATAGGCAAGGAGAGATAAAAATTGAAACCCTAATAAGCCTAGTAGAGTAAAACTCTCATAAAATCAAGGATCGAGCTAGAACATAGTGTTAACTTAGGGAAATTACCACAAATTTCTATACACAATGGAATAAACATAAGATAGGCATGAGGAGCAAACTCAGAAAGCATAACAGGGTAGAAATCACAAGAAACCCAGAACATACTCATGAATAACAGACATGCGAACAAACTAGATGAACAAGTAAGCAGGGACAGTTCTCAGCGTCCAGGGTTAGGAGTAAAATTAGGGTTTTCAACATAATGAATTAGATAAAAGGGGGAACTTGAATAAATCGTTAAAACACAGTAGAAATCATATGATAACATTGAAAGTCATAGGAAAACCGTTTAAAAAAGGGGTTATGAAACCCTAGTCTGAAGATGAAAAGTCACTTTGAAAAATCGGAAAGTATTTCAAGGAAACAATAGAATAACTCGTAATACGCCCAGATCTAATATAGATCTAAGAAACATCAGAGGCTAGTGATTAGGGTTTCATAGAGACAACCCAAAGATATAAAGAACCAGCTAAAGAACCATTAGTTCTAGCCAAAAATGAGGAAATCTTACTCGGACGGCTGTAGATGGCCGGAGAAAGGCATGAAAGGCCATATGTGGGAGTTAAACTACTCCAGGTTCTCTTGAGGGCCTCAGGACAGTGTCAAACCGGCATGGGAGGAGAGCCATAAGCTAGGAGTGGTGAGAACCTCATGGTTTCCGGCAAGGGAGGTGGCCAGAGAAGGGAGGCAGAGCTCAACGGAGGGGGAAGGTTCTAGAGAACCCCAGGGAGGGAGATAGAGAGACGGGTGAGAATGAATCGGGGGAAATGAGANGGGGGGGGGGGGGGGGTAGTCGTTTAGGTGTTATTATGGTAAGGGGAGATATGGGTCGTTGATTTGAATTAATCAACGACTCAGATTAGAGAGGGGTATTGGGTCGGGTGTCTTTAAGGTATTGGGCCTAGTATTTTTGGCTAATTAAATGGGTTAGGGGTCAGATTTAATTAGGCTAGGATTTAAATGAAAAGTGGCTAATTGTTAAATACCCAATTAAAATAGATAAATAATTTATAAAATAACTAATAATTATAAAAAATGAAATTAATGCGTAATAAGTCAACTTAAAATGATTACTTAGCATTTAAAAATACAAATAACTAATCATTGAGTAAAAATATTATAAAACGTATAATTAGTCTATAATTGCAAAATCATTGCAATTATAGCCAAATAATGCCAATATGGCTAATTTGTGCAATAATTGAATCTTAATAGGATCCAAAATGATATGTTAAGCCAAGAAATGTTTTTTTTTTGAAATTATTTGTAATGCAATTATGATTAATTATTGGAGATAAAAGAAATACTGGATAAATTAGAATAAATTAGTAAAGGTTGGAAATTTATAGAAAAAATATCAATTATTATAAAAACTTATTTTGAAGGTATATATGCAAGTTTTAAAAATAATTTGAGGAAAAATTGGGTATCAAAAGCTGCCCCTCTTTACCCGGGAAGGATGAAAGAGTTGTCGGGTAAAGATATGTTGGCCAATTTGGACTGAGCGAAACGGTTTGAAGAGTTTTAGGCCGCACCTTGGTTTATGAGTTGCCTACATATCCCTGGTTTTACAAGAATCAGGCTGTATGTAGTTCAGGAGTCATTAGCGAGGTATACCGATGCAGTCTTACAAGAACGGACGCAACATATAGAATTGGATGAATAAACGATTTACGGGAATGGTTAGGAGAACTAGAGTGGGACTTCTCCTGCTAGGATGGCCGTTGCTCGCCGGATTACCTGCAAGTAAACAATACCAGCATATATTGTGCGTAATTTAAACATGATGTAAGTTCCCGTCAGACCATGAATGCTGTCTTCAGACAGTTAAGGATGACTTCTTCAGACCATGATGTCCTGGGCCATGAATTGCTCGATGCAGGATTCGCAGGCCATGAAATAATATTGTCAGGCCATAAGGATGGTGCCTCCGAACCATGACGCCTTTGAATAATGATATGAGAAATTGAGAGAGATCCTAAGGCCATGACATGGTGTTCTCGGTCCATGATGATGGTGCCTCCGAATGATGATGCCTTTGGACAGGTTGGCGATATTTAAGCCCATGGAATGCAGTAATATGATAGGGACAAGACAGAGTTTAGTCTTGCGAATTGAGGGGCAGGGCTTAGCCCGAATGAAAAGTGAAGTAAATAATGCTAGAGATGACGCTTAGTCTCGAAAAGTAAATTGGAGGCAGGGCTTAGCCTCGAAAGGCAGAAAAGTAGCCTTATGCAAAGGGAGGTAGAGCTTAACCTCGGCAGGCAGAATTGTAGCCTTATGCAAAGGGAGGTAGAGCTTAACCTCGGCAGGCAGAATGGTAGCCTTATGCAGGATGGAAGGCAGAATGGTAGCCTTATGCAAATGGAGGTAGAGCTTAACCTCGGCAGGCAGAGTGGTAGCCTTATGCAGGATGGAAGGCAGAATGGTAGCCTTATGAAAAGATGTGAATGCAGATGGAGGTAGAGCTTAAACTCGGAAAGCAGAATGGTAGCCTTATGCAAGATGGAAGGCATATGGTAGCCTTATGCAAATGGAGGTAGAGCTTAAAATCGGAAGGCAGAATGGTAGCTTTATGAAAATGGAGGTAGAGCTTAACCTCGGAAGGCAAAAAGGTAGCCTTATGCAAGAATGCAGATGGAGACAGTGCTTAGTCTCGGAAGGCAGAATGGTAGCCTTATGCAAAGATGTGAATGCAGATGGAGGTAGAGCTTAACCTCGGAAGGCAGAATGGTAGCCTTATGCAAGAATTAAATAAGTGACAATAGAAATTTTTAGCTGATAATAGATGCAGTGTTGTGATCATTGTGAGCATTGTGACTACGGAGCATTGTTTGTTTGTGCTGATAGAAACAGTCGACAAGTGTGATGGTTTCGAGAAATTGTGACTTTGAACATGCTCGTTCTTTATGCGGACAACAAACTTTAGCTTGAAACTGTGATGAAATTTGTGACTTCTCTGCGTGTTTATTCTTTGCACCTGCATCTAAAGAAAAATTGTGAGTTTTATAAATGGGGAAGGTTAGTTCGTAACCCCGCTGGCTTTGCTTGACTTTTTCGGCTTAATCTGATGATAATGTCTGTATCATTGGGGTAGCGTTTGCTAAACAAAGCTGTTTCAAGAATAAACATGCATGATTTTGTAAAATTGTAGTGTAAATATATAATTTAAAATATCTTTTAGATGAACCGACGACCATGACGTGGTTCAAGACATTGCAACCTCTCCTGCTATGGAATTTTGAGGGTCCTCCTCAAAATTTTGCCCTAGTTTGATGGGTTGATGTTTCTGACTGCTGCTCGTGCGGCGATCGACTGAACGTGCTTCGGAATTTTGAGGGTCCTCCTCAAAATTCTGCCCCAGTTTCCAATTGCGGGGAAAAATGAAATTTTTATTCAATTGTGACCGAACCGTTAGGGCTTCCTACGTATCCCTCTTAAACGGTAATCAGGTCAGGCGTAGTTCAATTTACATCATTGATAAAAGCATAAATATTACACATAATAGCGCTTGACTGCATCTGAATTGGTTGGCTTTGGCCAGACTTCTCTGTCCATTTCTGCAAGTATAAGTGCTCCTCCTGTCACTACTCGGTGAACCATGTATGTGCCTTGCCAGTTGGGAGAGAACTTCCCTTTGACTTCATCTTGATGTGGAAAATATTCTTTAACACCAGCTGCCCTGGTGCAAACGATCTCGGCTTGACTCTTTTGTTGAAGGCTCTGGACATTCTATTCTGGTAGAGTTGACCGTGACATACCACATTCATTCTCTTTCAGTCTATGAGGGATAGTTGCTCATAACGACTCTTTACCCACTCTTCATCGTTGAGCTCAGCTTCTTGTATGATCCTTAAGGAAGGAATTTCAACTTCGGTAGGAATAACAACCTTTGTTCCATAAACTAGCATGTAAGGAGTTGACCCGGTTGACGTGCGTACTGTGGTGCGATATCCCAGTAAAGCAAATGATAACTTCTCATGCTACTGCTTGTGCTTCTCTATTATCTTCCTAATATCTTCTTGATGTTTTTGTTGGCGGCCTTTACAACTCCATTCATCTGAGGTCGGTAGGCTGTGGAATTCTTGTGTTTGATTTTGAAAGTCTCACACATAGCTTTCATCAGGTCACTGTTGATATTGGAACCATTGTCGGTGATGATTGACTCTGGGACTCCGAACCGACAAACAATGCGGTCACGGACGAAGTCTGCCACGACTTTCTTAGTTACCGCTTTGTAGGAGGCTGCTTTGACCCATTTGGTGAAATAATCAATTGCTACTAAGATGAACCTGTGTCCGTTGGCGGCAGGCTCGATTGGTCCAATAACGTCCATTCCCCAAGCAGCGAACGACCACAGTGAGTTTGTGGCATTAAGCTCGTTTGGAGGTACCTTTATCATGTCTTCATGTATCTGACAACAGTGGCATTTCTGGACATACTGGATGCAGTCCGTTTCCATAGTCATCCTAAAGTAACCAGCCCGGAGTATCTTCTTTGCTAAAACAAAACCATTCATATGCGGGCCGCAGGTCCCAGCATGAATTTCCTCTAGTAGCTTGGATGCTTCCTTTGCGCCGACACATCTTAATAGTCCCATGTCGGGAGTCCTCCTATACAGGATCCTCCCGCTATGAAACAAGTTGTTGGAAAATCTCCGAAGTGTGCATTTCTGAGTAGGATTTGCAAGTTATGGGTACTCTCCTTTCGCCAAGTATTCATTGATATCATGAAACCAAGGTTTTGTGTATGCTTCTTGTTCGACATGGGCACAGTAAGATGGATGATTATGGATCTTCACTGGAATGGGATCAATGAAATTCTTGTCTGGATGCTGAATCATAGAGGACAGAGTAACCAATGCATCGGCAAACTCATTTTGGATTCTGGGGATATGACGAAATTCTATCTACGTAAACCTCTTTCTTAGTTTCTGCACATGGTGCAGGTATGACAGTATCTTGGAATTCATGGTAGCCCATTCTTCTTGTACCTGATATACCAGAAAATCTAAGTCACCAATCACTAACGGCTCCTGGACATTCATGTCAATGGCCATGTTGAGCCCTAAGATGCAAGCTTCGTATTCCGTCATATTGTTAGTGTAGGGGAATCTGAGTTTAGCGGATACCAGATAATGCTGACCAGTTTCTGATATTAGGAAAGCTCCAATGCCGACTCCCTTGAAATTTGCCGCTCCATCAAAGAACATTCTCCAACCTTCATAGGATTCTGCAATGTCCTCTCCTATGAATGATAGCTCTTCATCGGGAAAATACGTCTTCAGAGGTTTGTACTCTCCATCTACAGGATTCTCCGCTAGATGCTCTACCAATGCTTGTGTATTGACCTCTTTCTGAGTCACATAGACAAGGTCGAACTCACTCAGCAGGATTTGCCACTTGGCCAGCTTGTCGGCGGGCATGGGCTTCTGGAAGATAAATTTCAGGGGATCCATTCTCGATATGAGATATGTGGTGTAGGCACAAAAGTAATGCCTCAGCTTCTGAGCTACCCAAGTCAAAGCACAACATGTGTGTTCCAATAGAGAATATCGGGCCTCGTACGGAGTGAACTTTTTGCTTAGATAATAAATAGCCTACTCTTTTCTCCCAATTTCGTCATGCTGCCCTAGACCGCAGCCGAAAGCTCCATCTAATACTGCTAGGTAGAGTAGTAAAGGTTTACCTGGCTCAGGTGGTACCAAGACTGGCGATGTTGATAGGTACTCCTTAGTTCTGTCGAAGGCCTTTTGGCAATCCTCGGTCTATTTGGTTGCAGCGTCTTTCTTCAGCATCTTGAAGATCAACTCACATATAGCTGTAGACTGTGCTATGAACCGGCTGATGTAGTTAAGCATCCCAGGAAACTCATCACATCTTTCTTGTTCCCTGGCGACGATAACTCTTGGATGGATTTGACCTTTGACGGATTCAATTCTATCCCTCGGTGACTTATAATGAACCCGAGCAATTTCCCAGCAGAAACCCTGAATGCACACTTGGCGGGGTTTAGTATCAGATTGTATTTCTGCAACCTACTGAAGAACTTCCTCAGATCTTTTATGTGGTCGGTAGATATCTTGGACTTGATAGTGACATCATCCACATATACCTCGATCTCTTTGTGTATCACATCATGGAAGATAGTGGTCATAGCCCTCAAATAGGTGGCCCCATTATTCTTCAGGACGAACGCCGTCATCTTATAGTAGTAAACTCCCCACGGTGTAATGAAAGCTATTTTCTCAGTATCTTCCTCATCCATCCAGATCTGATGGTAACCAGCGAAGCAATCCACGAATGACTGTAGCTCATGCTTGGCGCAATTGTCGATTAGGGTGTATATGTTTTGCAAGGGAAAGTTGTTCTTCGGACTGGCCCGGTTGAGATCCCGGTAGTCGAAAAAGACTCTGACCTTCCCATCTTTCTTTGGCACTGGCACGATGTTAGCTAACCAAGTCGGGTACGCAAATACCTTGAGAACTTTGGCGTTGATCTGTTTGGTGACTTCTTCCTTTAATTTCAAACTCATGTCAGGCTTGAACTTTCTGAGCTTTTGCTTTACTGGAGGACACGTGAGCCATAATGGATGTATTTAGACCAGTCATGTCATCATATGACCGGGCGAATCTATCCTCATACTCCTTTAGAAATTTTGTGTATTCTCTCTTTTTTGATAGCGACGAGTGAATGCTGATTCGAGTCTCTTTGACGTTTTTTGAATCTCCCAGGTTGACAATATTGGTCTCGTCTAGGTTGGACTTAGATCTGCTCTCAAAATTCTCAACTTCTTTGATAATCTTGTCAGGTACAATAATCTTCTTCTAAATCTATGTCCGTTTGTTGCGTTGTCTCGTTGCATGTCATAAACATTGGTTCATCAAGACAAGTAATAGTAATGTTGTATAGATAAAGTAGTGAGAGAAACAACAACATTAATAAATATTTAATCATAAAAGCATAAACTTAAAAAAAATGCTTTCGATAAATTGGATAATTTTTTTGAACATTGAAGATCTTATTGCAGGAATTGAAAAATGCGAAAGGAAAATCATTTAGTAAAAATAATGAACAATGCTTGTTTTGGCCTTGCTACCCCGAAGCTCGTCGGGCTTTGGCTGTTCTGACAATCCAATTCTTGAGATAAGCTCCTCTACTCACGGCCTGTATGGAAGGGCCTTCCTCCCCCTCCTCCTCGAGAATAACACAACAATCCATGTCACTGTCCTCCAGGAATAAGTTCCTCAATGCTGCAAGTGCCTCTTCTTCATCTGACCCATAAATAATGCCAGTATGATGAACGGTCTGCTCTAGACGCGGTATCGGATGCTCCAGTGGGTAGTAATGACCACGCCATGGTGGAAACCAGCTCTTGAATTCTTCCCAAGTGTACTCGTATCCTAAGCCGAAAGTGGTGCCATATTTCTTGAGCTTTATGGGTTTGGAGATCCCTTTGAGGTTCTTGTCGATTCCTTTACCTGGATCATACCCTCGCCAGTTCATCATGCTTGCAATCTTGCTATCCCACCATTTGTCCTTATCTATGGCATTGACCCGTTCGATGTGGTGGTAAATCTCTCCACCTAGCTTCCTTCTTACCTCGATTGCTGGAATAGTCTGGCGACTGTAAATAGGGTTTCTACCGTCACCATGAATGATCACTTCCTGGTGGTTCCATTCAAACTTCACTTCCTGATGCAGTGTTCATGCTACAACCCTAGCTGCATGTATCCACGGTCGTCCCAGTAGCAAGTTGTAGGAGATTGGTACATCTATTACTTGAAAGTCAACCTCGAACCAAGTTGGTCCCATTTGCAGGCACATGCTAATCTCACCAATGGTGGACCTCTGATAACCATTAAAAGCTTTCACGTTTATCGCTCCATCTCTTATCTCATGCAGACCCTTGCCCAATTTCTTGAGTGTTATCAATGGACATATATTGAGACTGGATCCCCCGTCGATAAGAATCCTGGTGATGAAATAATCTTCACATTGCACAGTGATACTCAATGCCTTGTTGTGACCTAACCCTCCAGGTGGCAGTTCGTCCTCGTGGAAGGTAATCTTATGGCTTTACGACACTTGGCCAACCATATTGGCCATTTCCCCGCTAGTGATATTATTCGGCACATATTTCATTCAGTACTTTTAACAAAGAACTCCTGTGCATCTCAGAATTTTGCAGCAAGGAAAGGATGGATATCTGAGTTGGCGTCTTGTTCAACTGGTCGATGACCGAATACTCCTTGGCCTGCACTTTCCTCCAAAGGTCGTTCGGGCCTGTGTCGATAATGGGTGGCCTATTAGAAGCCTGCTTTCTTGATTCCGCCAGATGTTTAGGGGTGTAGACTCTACCAGTTCTTGTCATACCCTAAGCCGCGGTAGCTTCGTCAGTCTTGACTTTGCCTTTCCTTCTTGCCTCGGCTGCATAGTCCCATGGTACAACATT
Organism: Nicotiana undulata; assembly: GCA_005239495.1. NCBI lineage: Eukaryota > Viridiplantae > Streptophyta > Magnoliopsida > Solanales > Solanaceae > Nicotiana > Nicotiana undulata. The sequence goes on along the minus strand of ML289877.1, from coordinate 10,879 downwards.
TGTATAGAAAGGTGGCGTGGTTGATGTTGCCACTGTAATCGATGCGGATACCCTCACTTCAAAGGGAATATGTGTCTTAGGTGGAAAGACGGCAACCTCAAATGGTGCGGGCACATTTGCTGGAGGCACGGATTCGACCTCAATTGGTGCCCGTGTCTTTACGTGTGGCGCTTCTTCAAACTCAAGCGGTACAGACATATCTACCTCAGCATCCTCATCCGGCTGAATCTGAACTATGATTGGATTGAGAGTGACCGCTAGTTTCTTTGGCTCATCGCCCTCTACGGTCAACCCGATGGATCCCTCAGGATCCCACTCGTCTTCTATTTAAATCATGTGGATGCCTCCACCCTTATGGTCCGGAAGAGGATTGTTGCGGACGTTTGGAGCGGATTCCTTTGCTACAATGATCTTGTTGTCAATCAAGGACTGTATCTTATCCTTCAAAGAGCGACATTCATCGATGGTGTGTCCCTTCATGCCGGAGTGGTATGCACAAGACTTGTTTGTGTTAACCCACTAGGAAGGATTCTCAGGGGTCACAACAGGGATGGGGGTGACATAACCAGCAACTTTTATTTTTTCATACAGCTGGTCGATAGTTTCGGCGATGGCGGTGTATTGTTTTGGAGGTCTGCGATCAAAATTAGGTTGAGGTCTAGGAAAGGTTTGGCGTGCAGAGGGTGATTGATAGTGAGGATGGCTGAGAATTGTAAGTGTGGTAAACAGGAGCGGGTTGGGAGTATCTAGATGAAATAGGTTGATATGCATGTGGTGGAGATGATTGATAAGTTGGTGGTGAAGCTTGGTATGAGGGTGATGGTGCTTGGTAATTTGGGGTTGGCTGATATGTGAGTGGAGGTGTCGGGTAAGTTTGGTATTTTAGGGGAGATTTGGTTCTCTGTGCAACCATCACGGCTCTCACGTCCCTTTTCTTGGACACACTACCGGACTGTAAAGCCTTATTCGTAGCTTGCATGGCTTCAAAATTTGTGACCATACCACTCTTAATACCTTCTTCGATTCTTTCACCCAATTTGATAATGTCGGAGAACTTGTGGTTCTCAATCACCATCAACCGCTCATAGTATTGCGGGTCTTGAGCCCAAACAAAGAACTTATTCATTTGTTCCTCATCAAAGGCTGGTCTGACCTTAGCAGCTTCGGACCTCCAGCGAGTAGCATACTCGCGAAATGTTTATGTGGGCTTCTTCTTTAAATTCTTGATGTAGAACACGTCTGGTGCATTCTCTGTATTAAATCTGAACCTATCTGTGAATTCAGATGCCATGCTCACCCAGTTCAACCATTTCTTGGGATTTTGGCTGATGTACCAAGACAATGCATCTCCTTCCAAGCTCCTCATGAACAACTTCATGCAGATCCTCTCATCTTTCCCCACTCTAACCAGCTTGTCACAGTAGGTCCTCAAATGGACCCTTGGATCACCTGTACCATCAAACATTTCGAACTTAGAAGGTTTATACCCCTCGGGCAGTTCGACATCGGGCTGGATGCATAGGTCTTCATAGTTCAGCCCCTCGATTCCTTTGTTTCCCTCAATGCCTTGAACCCGGCTGGTTAGCTTCTTAAGTTCCTCGGCCAAGTTTCTGATAAGCATATCCTTTTAGTCAGATTCAGGTGTGTATGAGATAGGTTGAGTGGAATGTGGCATAGTCTCCACGTAGATAGGATTGTTGTGATGGCCCGATGCATGGGTGTAGAAATGGTCGTTTGTGGAGTTTTGAGGTTCTGGGATAAGTAGGGGAGTGTTGTTAGGAGTACGATAGGTATTGCATTGTGTTGGAAGGGTTTGGTTCTTTGGCGGAGTGGTGTGATGATGAGATGCGGGATGAATTTGCTGCTTTGGGATGTTTTGAGGAGGTGTAGGTTTTGTTACCAGAATTATTTAAAAAAACAACATAGGAGTTGTTTTACCTAACTCATGTTGTTCTAGGTTTGCAGGAGACACAGGATTGTTTGCCAGTTTATTTAAACATGGGAGGGGGGGGGGGACTGTTTTATACCCTTTTCGTGCATCAATAGTTTAATTAGGTGTGATTAAGCGAGTGTGCATGATTTTAGATGCAGATTCCTAAAGCAGGATTTCTAAATGGTCAACATGGTTTCAAAATATGCAGGATTCCTAAATATGATTTCTAAATGCACAAAAGATTATTGAGTTGTTAAGCAGGATCTATATAGCGGCGGTGTACATTAGTTGTCCTAGGACCAGGATTTCTGAATGATAAATGTGTATACATGTCAATTGAGATGCTGAAACATTAATCCTAAGAGCATGGTATCTAGTGCAAATAACAGAATTTATGGTTTCATAGAGCATGCATGCATATAAGTAACAAATTTTTATTGATGCTATTTATTAACCTAAGAGCAGGATTTTTAAGTGATCACCATAAGCTCAGATGAACAGTAGACATGGGATCCTAGGAACATGATATCTAGTATGAAATGGATGCACATATAATATGAAAGTCCTAAGGCATGATTTCTACCCATTGATAATTAGATAGTATATAGCTACCCTCCCCGTTTCACTAGCCATCCCCAATATTTGTTTACAATAAATTATTACAGACCATTGAGCATGAATTACATAATTGAAATAAGAAAAATAAGAAGTTATTCTATAGAGAGCCTACAGATAGGACCAAATCCTCCAGAACCTCATATGGTGTTTTACAGCCTTTCTCGTAATCGGGGTATGTCAGAGTTCCCTAAGGACCTCAAGGGAACCCGGGCAGTGCTCACACCCAGATTTCATAGCCATATCAGAGTAAGTGCAGTGTGGAAGGGCCAGCCTTAGTGTGTTAGAGTTCAGAGGGAGCTCAAGGGTCCCAAAGCAGTGCTCACACTAAAGGGAAGAACTTAAGTGTCACGACCCAAAATCCTAACTCAGATTGTGATGGCACCCAACAGCGGGGTCAGGCAAGCTAACACTTAATTTACTGTAGGTTCTTTCTCATTTGATTAAACATTTTAAAGCTCGAACCATAAATCGAGAAGGATAGTTAACCAGTTTTAACCAAAAACAGTCATAAGGAGGCGTGATCCAATATATGTACAGTCCCGTAATCCATAATAACTACCGCGTGTGTGCCAGGAACAAGTGTCACAAGTCCTACGGGCATACTAACAGAATATACAAAAGATATAATATACAGTCCCACTGTCTGAAAGAAATAGACGAGAAGTAGCAAAAGAAAACTCCATGGTGTTGCCGAGGATTGTCAGGAGAAGCAGCTCACCGTGAAGTCAGGTCCAACTATAATCAGAATCTAGCTCCGGTCTGATAACCAGAAGCACCAGCCTCAGAACCTGTACAATTAAGTACAGAAGCGTAGCATGAGTACATAAAGAATTATGTACCCAGTGAGTATCCCGTCTAATCTCGAAGAAGTAGTGACGAGAGGTCGACTTGACACTCACTAAGGTCCAACAATATAATATAACATAATATGATGAAAGCGGTAGGCATGTAAAGGTAGTAAAACAGCAGATGTTAAAGGCACTAAATCCCAAATAAACACTGGAAGTAAATAAACAATTACTACTTCATTCTTCCCCAAATATCTGTCAAATTAATATCCATGAAAACATCAACACTTTATCATGCGCATACGGGATAAGGACAACCGACTTGAGCCATAAAATGATCATATATGTGCACTGCCGAGGGTCGAACGACTCGAACCATAAGTGCATCTTTCAATCTCGTCGTGCCGTACGACTCGCTCCCATGAGAGTGGGGGAAATAACACTCCGCTCGCAGAATGTAAATTGCGAAGCGGTCACATGCACACACAATATTCCTTTAAAATTACTTTTCATAAACAATTCCTTCGAATTATCAAATTCCATAAATCTCAGAGAAACAATGCTACATAAAGTCGTGAATTCAAGAAGCATATGATTTATTTCTCGGAAAAACACAAGGCATGATGTGGGCCTAACTACCCGAACATAACAATAATAGCCGCTACGTACAGACTCTTATCACTTGGTACGTACGTAGCCCCCAAAAGAATTAACACATAGCATTTAGATCACCTATGGGGACAATTTCCTCTTACAAGGTTAGAAAGGAGACTCACCTCGTATCGAACCTACTCCCCGGATCAAGATTGCGCCCATAACTCCGAACTCGTCACCCAAAGACTCGAAACTAATCAAACGTTACATACATATATCAAATTATACTCAAAGCAGATAATTCTCCTACTTACTTAGTCAATTCATCATTCTTGAAGAAATCCCAAAATTTACCCCCGGGCCTGCATGCTCGGATTCCGAAAATTCTCGAAGGAAACACTCAGCCATAACCTAAGGATCGTTAATATATGATTTTGGTATGATTTCATAGCCAAATTCACGGGTAATTCCCTAAATTATCGAAAGCCCTAGGTTACTACCCAATTCCTTGATTTTCACTAATTAGGTAGTTAATTTTAACTAGTACTTCAAGTATTAAACTAACACTAGGGTAGAATTTATTTACCTCTTCAGTAGCTAGGTCGTGGGGAAATTTTCCCAAGCTCTCAAGGCCTCTAATTGTGGAAGAAATGGAGAAAAATGAACATTTCCCGTGTTTTAAAAGAACACACTGCCTACAGTGGTTCCGCACCTGTGGCTCAAGGACCGCACCTGCGAGAAGAGTCTCGCACCTGTGAAAGTGGACAAGAGGGCCTAGGCTCGCACCTGCAGGAGTCCGCACCAGCGGCTCTGCACCTACGGGAAAAGGCCCGCACCTGAGAGAAATGGGCAGCCCACGTGGGGGTCGCACCTGCGAGGCTGGGACCGCATGAGCGGTCTCGCACCTGCGACTGGGCAACCGCACCTGCAGTCACACCAGATCAGGTGCACCAGTAACTGCTTCAGCTGGTTTTTGGCCTCGTCTGGTGCTCGAGAGGCACCTAGGCCCACCTGATCCCCCGTCCAATTTTACTAACAAGTCCCAAATCATAATACGGACTCGCTCGATCCTTCGGAACACTCAAAACAACGCTATAACTCAAAATCACCCTCAAAATCCCTAAAGATCAAACTTAAGAACTTCAAGCTCTTGAATTCGGTATCAATGCGCCGAACCGACCTATACTACTCGAAATGACACCAAATTTTGCGAGCAAGTCATAAATGACATAAAAGAACTATTCCCGTTCTGGGAATTCCATTCGGACCTCGAAAACACAAAAACACATTCCAAACCAAATTACAAACTTAAGGAAACTTTTATTTCGATATTGGGCGTCGAAACGCTCCCGGGTTATCCAAATGTTGACCGAAGGCAAACTTGGCCAAAAAGGTTAACCTTAAGGAACTAAGTGTTCCTATACCACTCTAAACACTTCCGAATCCCGATACATCCATCCCCGCAAGTAATAAATCACAATAAACCGATATGGGAAGTTTCATTTAGGGGAATGGGGTCCGATATTACAAAACGACCGGTTGGGTCGTTAAATTAAGGGTCTAAGAATAGAGTGAGAGTGCTTGACATATTTTTGAAAAGTTTTAGTAGAAAAATGATTTGAGAAAGAGACTTGTCAAAATGTAGTTGTAAAATTAACAGAGAGAGTCATTCAATAAAACAATTTTGAAAAAGGTAATTGACATGCTAAATACAGGACCAGGATAAGTCCAAGAACATCCAAAGAGCACAGAACTAGGACAGGCTCAGCAACACAAAGCCTCACACATGGGCGATGGGACTGGGGACACATAATGCATAGAGTAGTGAACTTGTAATAGGCAGAAGTAGAAATAGGTTCAGAATCAGAAGCTCTTAAGGGGTTCATGGGATTGGGATACAACATAGTATAAGATTATACTAGGCATAACAACATCAAAACAACTTAAAGTAGTGTCAGCAGGGCATTCCCTAACTAAACAGCCAGTACACAAGTTATAGAAATAGGAGAATCATATTGAGACAGGTTATGGGAACATGCTAAACATAAAAACCTAGGACATAACTTAGCATACTAAATGAAGCAACGGGGGCAAGAGTTTAATTGCATATTGAACAACAAAACAGTAGATAGAAGCATATTAGAAACACAATGAATTGAAACAGCAAAAGAAACATATTGGTTTGGGAAACTTGAATTGAAAATAGAACATACCAGTGAAGAAGACAGTAAACACAAGAGTAGATGATATGAGAGCACAATAGTTAGCCTTGGCTTGCAGCCGGCAAACTTAGAACAATATTGAACATCACAAAAAGAGAGCAGAGAGTTTTTAGTTGTGAGAGAGAGCTATTGAACCAGTGTGTGTTCGTGTTTTAGACTGTTAATGAGAGTAGTATATATATAGTGTTAAACTAGGTAGCAAATAAGGTAAGAATCAAAGTTAATCAACAATTATAGGACTGTGTATTAATCAGTATAAAATCGACATAGATACTCCCTTAATTGAAGGAGTTAAGTTCTAACGGTAGTAGGCAGATAATAAATTAGGAAAAATACCATATATGACTTGGAATATATCACACAAGGAAATAATTTCAGCATAGTGTATATAAAACAAAGAATTAGTCTAGGTTCAGAAATATCTAATTAAGGAAAAGTTTGTAAGAATCGATTAACAGTAGAATCAATCACATAATAAGGCAAGAGAATAACTCATAGGTCAAGAATCAGTAAGGAGTATTACCACAGGAGATCAGTGAAGGACACTAATCTCAGGGAATCAGGGATTCAAATAAGAATAACACTAGCTAAGGAAGTTAACACGAATTACACGGAATAAACAGATAATAGGCAAAGAGAGATAAAAATTAAAACCCTAATAAGTGCAGTAGAGTAAAAATCTCATAAAATCAAGGATCGAACTAGAACATAGTGCTGACTTAGGGAAATTACCACAAATTTCTATACACAATGGAATAAACATAAGATAGGCATGAGGAGCAAACTCAAATATCATAACGGGGTAGAAATCACAAGAAACCCAGAACATACTCATGAATAACAGACATGCGAACATACTAGATGAACAAGTAAGAAGGGACAATTCTCAGAGTACAGGGTTAGGACAAAAATTAGGGTTTTCAACATAATGAATCAGATAAAAGGGGGAACTTGAATAAATCATTAAAACACAGTAGAAATAATATGATAACTTTGAAAGTCAGAGGAAAACCGTTTTTAAAAAAGAGTTATGAAACCCTAGTCTGAAGATGAAAAGTCACTTTGAAAAATCGAAACGTCTTTCAAGGAAACAGTAGAATAACTCATAATACGCCCAGATCTATTACAGATCTAAGGAAAATCAAAGGCTAGTGATTAGGGTTTCATAGAGACAACCCAAAGATATAGAGAACCGTCTAAAGAACCACTGGTTCTAGCAAAAAATGAGGAAATCTTACTCGGACGGCCGTAGATGGCTGGAGAACGGCATGAAAGGCCATATGTATTAGTTGAACCGCTCCAGGTTCTCTTGAGGGCCTCAGGACAGTGTCAAACCGGCATAGGAGGAGAGCCATAAGCTAGGAGTGGTGAGAACCCCATGGTTTCCGGCAAGTGAGGTGGCCGGAGAAGGGAGGCAGAGCTCAACGGAAGGGAAGGTTCTAGTGAACCCTAGAGAGGGAGATAAAGAGACGGGTGAGAATGAAGCGGGGGAAATGCGAGAGAGGGGTAGTCGTTTAGGTGTTACTATGGTAAGGGGAGATCTGGGCCGTTGATTTAAATTAATCAACAACTTAGATTAGAGAGGGGTATTGGGTCGGGTGTCTTTAAGGTATTGGGCCTGGTATTTTGGGATAATTAAATGGGTTAGGGGTCAGATTAAATTAGGCTAGGATTTAAATGAAAAGTGGCTAATAATTAAATACCCAATTAAAATAGATAAATAATTTATAAAATAACTAATAATTATAAAAAATGAAAGTAATGTAATAAGTCAACTTAAAATAATTACTTAGAATAATACAAATGACTAATCATTGTGTAAAAATAGCATAAAACGTATAATTAGGCTATAATTGCAAAGTCATTGCAATTGTAGCCAAATAATGCCAATATGGCTAATTTGTGAAATAATTGAATCTTAATAGGATCCAAAATGATATGTTAAGCCAAGAAATATAATTTTGGAATTATTTGTATTAATTATTGGAGATAAAACAATACTAGATAAATTAGAATAAATTAGTAAAAGGTTGAAAAATTATAGAAAAAAATATCAATTATTATAAAAACTGATTTTGAAGGTATATATGAGAGTTTTAAAAATAATTTGAGGAAATATTAGGTATCAACACACACTTCTTTGAAAAATTCAAAGTTTCTTCAAGGTTTTTGATTCAGGCTTAACTGAACTATACCTTTTTGGTTCTTTTGCTTCCTTCTATGTACACAGTCCCCCCAATGTTGGAGCTTTGAAGTAGTAAATAAATCTCGAACACTGGATTACTCCTTCCTTTTGGTCCATTCCCTGAAAAGGAAAATACGAATGAGACTCAAAGGTTTATTTAGATGATGACTGCATACCCCTTTTTTCATCAGAAAAGTTGCAACCTAGACTGGGAATAATTCAGTATTTCATGTGTCTTTCGAGTTTGATATCATCATTTGGTACGGGCTAGCTTTTTTCCTATCATCTAAATTTGTTAGAAAAATAAAAAAGAACAAAATAAAATTGAATCAGAGTGGTACATGACCATGTATACTTTCTTCATCTAGAAATAATATTTCTTCAAGTGAACAACATTCCAGTTTGATGGTAGTACCTTGCCATCCATGGTTTCTATCTCATATGTTTCAAGCGATGCCTCTAACCCTATAAGTTCCTTCCCAACTTAGACTCAACTTTCCCGCATCGGCCGTTTTTATTGATCGGAACATTTTTTGAAGGACGAAGTCCCTGGTCTTGAAGTATCTCAAATTAGCTTTCTTGTTGTAATATCGCTCAATCATTTTTTATTGAGCCTCCATCCGAATTAATGTTGCAACTCTCCTTTCTTCTTATAGATCCAAATTAACTCGCATCTCTTCCATATTCTCCCTCCGCAATAACATGTGTATATCTCGTACTTGGTTCACCTATCTCTATCGCAATTAAGGCTTCAGCATCATATACAAGTGAAAACGGAGTCTCTCCCGTACTTGTTTTTCTTGTTGTTCTATAAATCGTACCTTTCCCTTAGCTTGAGGTAACAAACCTACGATATCCATGCCTCATTTCATGAAAGGCCGTGGTGAAATAACTGAATGTAGTAGTTCAGATGGGCGGTGTATGTTATTGGTATATCGTTGACATTTATCGCACCTGGCTACGAAGTTTTCTGCTTCTTCCTCCATTTTTGACCAATAATATCCTGCTCTTATTAATGTCTTTACAAATGCAGATCTTATAATACAAAATCAGATCTATTATCCTGTGACTAAATCTTGGCCTTAACCTAAAACTCTTAGGAATATGGGATATCTTGCATCCTTTTCGCAAGTTCACACTTCTTTGAAAAATTCAAAGTTATTTCAAGGTTTTTGATTCAAGATGAACTGAGTTATGCCTTTTTGGGGGATAATAGACCCAATTTTGTATTCTAAAATCTGCTACAGTGAAAGCAGTTGGAAGTTCAAAGCATAAAACTTCCTCAAATTATTTTCATTTTCATGTCTACTTCATGTTTCATAAACTTACACTAGTTTGAAGATGAGACGGTATCTTCATCAGTGTCATTAACATAAAAGGGCATTTGTTTTATGAAAACCCGTGTTTATCAAAGTCATGGATTGTTAAGGCATTTTTAAATGCAAAGAAAAATCTCAAAATATCAAAGAGCAGAATATGCAGAAAAACATCCGAAATATTATTTTGAGTCTTGAAAAAACAAAGGTATTAATTTATCGTTAAAACCCAAAATAAGACAGGGGTCAATACCAAAAAACAAACTTTCCAAAAAGTTGTTAAGAGAAAAACGACATAAGGTGTAACGACCCGATCGGTCGTTTCGAGAATTAAAGTTCCGTCCAGCGGTGTAAGGTCTTGAACAACTTCATATTATATATATCGACTTGCATGCATGGTTGAATTCAGCTATCGGATGATTCAAAGCCGAATTGGAAGGATTATTATATTTTTGGAAGCTTAAGGGGTGAGAATTTGGCCGGAATTTGACTTTGGTGTAAACGTGTCACGCCCCAAAACCGAGGGACATGACCGGTACTCAACCGGAGGACCCCGGTCAAGCGGAGCTGGAATTTCCTTTCCCACCCCACGCGTCACCCCATTATTTCAATATACATTATTCATGTGAAATAGCCATTTATACTTAATCATAAACTTACAACTTGGATTCATTTCTACTTCTTATCATTACCAACATATGATACTAAATACTTACAAAATACATACAACATTTTCCAGCGTGGATCACGATTCCGAACCGTACCATCACCTACCCAAAATACATATGTACACTACCCACATAATGTCTACTAAGCCTCTAAGAGTACAATGGAGTTATACAATACTTGCCGGTAACAAGGCTCCAGCTAAACCTTACACAAGTACCAAAANAGTACATTTGAATTGTACTGGTATGCATGAACAAACTTTACTCTAGTAAACTCAATAATGCACAGGCAAGAGACAAACAGAGAGTCACACAATTACTGCACAAGACATAGAAATATATACAATGGAAGTTCCACAATTTTCAACTTTCACTTTATCAAAAAATCATAATTTCAATTCCATCCTTGTCCCTCCTCATATCTCACCCTTATTTCTCCTGTTGCGGCGTGCAACCTGATCCCACCTGATAATTGTTGCGGCGCACAACCCGATCCCACCTGACAATTGTTGTGGCGCGCAACCCGATCCCACCTTACAATTACAATCACACCCT
>ML289876.1:963-11147 GCA_005239495.1 Nicotiana undulata | reverse complement strand
AATTCAACATATAGTCCAAATTATTTTATAGATTTAATTTTAATAAAATTTATATGCCTACAGTTACAATAAAAAATATATTTGTAAACTCAAGTTATTTCAGATGTAGTAATAAGATTATTTTAGACTACACATATTAAGTACTAATACTATATTAGATATCAAAAAACAGAAAACAACCATCGTGAACTGCAACTAAAGCTAACAAGCAAGACATGAATATTGAGCATACCTAGCCCATGAGAAGAAACAGGAAGCCAAGAAAAATATTAGAAGAAAAAAGAATAATAAGATGTGAAGCACAATGTTGTGGGAAAATCGAAGAAAAACAATACAATACTTTGTTCTAAGAAGATCTTGAGATATTTTCAACTTATTTTTCCACTTTAATTTTTCTTTTCTTTTTTTATGTTCAAAAAATAAACAAAAGTTTTTTCAACCAGGTTTTGAACAGAGAGTGAATTTTTTCCAAGTTTTCAAAGAAAAATTAAAAGAAAGGTTTCAACCTAGTTTCTGCAAACAAAAAAAATCACACAAACCAAAGAGCTTAACACCAAAAAACAGAATGAAAAGATAAAATACAGCAAGCCTTCTCAAGAAAAATAGTACTCTATATTTATAATGCAATAGAGAGATGGTAAAAGAGCATTATTACTAATTAATAAAGAGAACGTTTGTTCTGAGAAAGTTTTGAAAAGTTTTCGACCCTTTCTTCCAGTTTTTTTGAAGGACAAATTTCAACAATCCAAAATATGAAGCAGATCAAAGCTTGTGAAAATAATTTAAAGAGAGAGAAGCTAAGTTACCAAAACAAGGCTCTTACATTAGAGAGAAAGAAAGAATGAGCAGAGAAGACGCTCACCAAGTGGAGAAGGTAAAGGAGTTTGCGAAATGAGGAAGACGTAAATCTAAATATATATATATATATATATATATATATATATATATATATATATATATATATATATATATATATATATATATATATATATATATATATATATATAAGATAATTGAGTGCTTGTTTTTAATTTGCAGCCAAATTAATGCAAAATTTCAGGAAAGGATTAGGGTTTTGGAGAGAACCTTTGATAGGGTTGCACAACTGGCGTACGAACATTTAAGGGGACAAAATATTAGTTTCTTTTGGTTTAATTTGTTGCCAATACTTCCAAATCACTACTACTAGGTGCATGGCATTGGTATTGTCTTACTATAATTATATCTATCAATAAAAGAGAATGAGTTTAAATGTAATTATACATAATTTCATATAATGAATATTGATTGGTAATCATGAAAAACTCAGAGGAGGAGCTTGGATGTCCCGGTGAGGAGGTACGAGCGGTTGACGTTGGTGGGTACAGAGGTAGAGGGCAACCTAAGAAGTATTGGGGAGAGGTGATTGGGCGGGATATAACGAAACTTCAGATCTCCGAGGACATGGAACTCGATAGGAAGCAGTGGAGGTCGAACATTAAGGTTGTGGGTTAGGAGGTAGTTGATCATATTTAGTCTTCCAGTGTGAGGCTAGGCTGATAAGATTTAGTCTTATACTGCTAGTGGTCAGTGCTGTGTTTACACTACTCATCCATTTTCGTAGTGTCGGGCATTATTTACTGGTCATTATTTCTGTCTTTCATCTATTCACTGGTTCTTGTGTGTTGTTGTTATTGTTTCCATGATGATACTGATATATTTTCTCTTTTTATCTTTTCGTCTTCTTGAGCAGAGGATCTATCAGAAACATCATCTTTACCCAATCGGGGTAGAGGTAAGGTCTGCGTACACACTACCCTCTCCAGACCCTACTTGTGGGACTATATTGGGTCGTTGTTGTTGTTATTGTTGTTGTGGTATAGTATTGGTTCAAAATGAGTAAATATTAGGCTTTATCTTTTTAGGAGTTATACGATCAACCAAGGGGCGGAACCACCTTATCAGAAGCGGTGTCACGTGACACCGATTTATCGGAAAGATTTATTAAATGTACATATATAAACCAAGAAGAACCACTTAAGCTGGAATCCATTTGTTACCGAAGTTGACAATATATATATAATCAAATAAGTCCCAAAAAAAAAGACATTTAGTACTATTTCATGAGACTATTATTGTTGCATTTCCAAAAAAAAAAGCTAGTCGTAGAGAGTTATAATAATGTTTTGAATTTTGTGCTTTTTTAATATGATGTTACGATAGTAATTATCCATTTATTCACTTCTTTGTTAAATTATACAAAATATGTGACGTCACTTAGGAAATTTTTTGCATACACCACTGGATCAACCTTTACTCCCAAAATTCTAAAAACCAGAGTTGTCGATTTCTTTATTCTTATTATTTAACAAGTTTTTAAATAATTGTCACAAAATTATATCACACAAAATATTTAACTAAATGTAGTTTTCAAACTTGCAAGTTCGAATTAGTGCTATAGTTTTAATTCAATATTAGAGTATTACTTAAAGAATAATAATTTTTATAAGATATAAAGTTCTCCTGCCTATCCATGTCCAAAAAGGGTTTTGACAAAATTTGGTGGCTCTTCAAAAATAGTAGGAGTGGTAGCAGCTTCCATGGTGCAGCCTGCTTTCGCCAAGCAATAGCCACCTCGTTTCTTTCTCTGTAGGTGTGTTCAATTGTAACACTAGACATGTGGTCTAGGAGGTGTCTATAGTCAGCGAGTAGATTAGTATAAACTATGTTAACATATGTATGTATGTATATTCCGTCAACATGATTTCCTTCATTCAATATAAAATAGGGAGAATAGATCGGGAACCTCCTAAATTTGACTATTTTTATCCGATGAACAAGACATTCACTATCTTCGACCCTCCCTAGACAATCTCAAACCATAGAAGTGTGACAAACACGCTGCCACGTTTTAACTTTTTTAACTCCACCAATTTTTTTGGTTCATTTCTTCGGGTCAAATCTGTAAATATTTAGAACGACATTATTTTGGCTATAAAGTTTTTTATTTAATTAAAGAAAATTAAATTCTAATCAAGTTATTTTAACATAAATCTTGACTTGTGAAAACGAAAGTACGAAGAAATTAAGTATTCAAACAAGACTTGATAATAAGTAGATAAATAAAAAGTGAACATACACGTTAGAATAAAGCATTTAAATAAACAAAATGGATTCTGTAATAGCCTTTTTACATAAGAAAAAAATTAATAAATTTCTTGAATTATCTATAAAAATAAATAAATGTACATGTTATCAAATATATGTCAGCTTTTTTTATATAGAATTAATTTCATTTTTTCGGTTCAGTTTCATCTTTTAATTTCTCTTGAACACCAGTTACATACAATATGGGTATACGTGTACTATTTTAACCAAGTCGGACTACTTTAAGTTTTACTCCCTCTTTAAGCTTTGATCAGTTTGCTGAAAATGGTGTACAAAGGCAGGCTTTTTCATTACTAAGATTGGGAGCTTTTAGACTTGTGTTATTGAATGATTAAATTTACTAGTATCATCTTTGGTTCCTCATCTGTGTTATTTTATTGGCCAAAAATTCAAATGCTGTCTGATATGTATTTCTTCAAATCAATCTAGCTAGTATAATTAGTACGTAGAGATCGAATAGGTTGCCTTTGACATGGAGTGGTTTATCTTTAAAATGAATTTTGCTAACACTAATCTATATAGTCGAGCCCCAAAACGAGTATGGAATACCGATTGGGAAACTCAAAAAACATAGAGATTAAATGAGTTTAATGCCGATTCAGCTCCTTCATTATGTGCTAAAGACCAAGTTATATGACATGAATTATGAATTATAAATTATCACTCTTTCTAGACCACACTACAAAACCGTTGAGGTATTTAACATGAGTCGTAATGTTTAATCAGACTGTCAAAATTGTTAAGCTAATGAATATTTATTGTGGTACAAGCTTAAAAATGGAATCATCTCTTGAGACCATCAAAGGATGTGATGCAGTGGATATGACTGCTCTTCCCTTACCCAGAAGTTTCGGGTTCGAGTTTTGGGTATGAAAAAATCTTTGGTAGGGAGCGCTTCTTCCCGAATGGAACCCTACACGGTGCGAATCCAGATATAATTGGGCTCCATTTCAGACACCGAACACCGGGTAAGAAACAAAAAAATAAAAAAGAATCTTCTCTTGAGAATATTGCCGAGATAGATTAACAAAATCGTCGCCTCACATAACTGTCATAAAATTCTCGCATGACATTATGTGTATTTATATACTGTATCAAAAAATTTAAATTAAATCTCCAATCTGGAAAGACTTAATTATCAGGCATTGTTTCATTAAGTTCTTATTATAGGCCCTAACTGAAGTCTGAAGTACAACTTAATTAAACAAAATATCTAGTTCATCTTATGCTACGATCATATATGCTTTTCTACAAGTTCAAGTTCACGATTTGAATTTTTACAGCAATATTATAAAACCTTGTGGCACAACATCTTAATTCTATTTGAAAATATGATTTCAAACTTCATGGCCTAATAGTCATTATAAAATTACTGTTTATTTATAATCCACGATAACATACATGATGTAAGAAATAATTTGTTTTTAGTTTATCACTCAATTAATGTTTGAATATCTGCCTTGAACCTCGACTAATTAATCTGGAATCATCTCACATAAGGCTCATTAACGTAGAAAAAAATATTTACTATATTTTGTAATAAATTTTCTGGGAAATACATTTAACATTTTAGATTCCTTCATCATTGTACGAAAAATTAATCCAACAATAATAAAAACGAATATTTTTACCCTTAAAATGAGTAACAATTAAATTTGTACGCGGTTTAAAGGATACGTTGTTTAACTTAACACGAATGATCTAAGAACAACATATAATTGAACAACAATAATTGATTCTTTGTTTTGCTCCCGCTCGGTTCTTCCATATTTAGCCATGCCTGATTCTTGACGTGTCATTCGTCCCCCCGAGCTCTGATCTATTGGCGTCCTCGGCTTTACTCGAGTCAACATCGAATCACGTGTCTCTCGTTTCTTCATCGAGAAATCAGCGATAAAAGTTACCCCCGATTTTACCTGTACACAGATAGTCCCCTCACTTCTCGGAGAGTAGATTAATAGAAATGACGAGAAGTGACTAGCTGACCCCGATTCCTTCCTTCGTACGTCATAAGCAAGTTGACGAGTTGAAATGTCTCATCAATCATGTCGTTACGACTTCAGACACATGCCAGCCGCTGGTTGTTCATTATTTCTTTCCTATGAAATCTTCGGTTTCCTTTTTCCATTTTTTACTTTCCGATTTCGAATCTTCTTAAGTTACCCTCGAATTTTCTATTTGTTCATCAATCTTTCAAATCTTTGTGAATGTTCTACATCTTCTTATCTTCATCTCTTCTTCAAACCTTCATACTTTACCTTCAAATATTCATATCAACCTTCAAACCTTCGTATCAACCTCAGACCTGCATATTCCCAAATCAAGATGGCTAAAACTTCAAAATAGGTGCCTCAAAACTGCTCTTTCAAACTCTACCTAGGCCACAGGCACCGAGTCAACCCTTCCGATAGTAACCCCGGAATCTTTCATCCCCCGAGGTTTCTCCATAGAGAACGATTTCAAGGTCAAAAACATCTCCAAACAAGGAGACCGAGGTGAGGAGGTGTGGAGGTATGTCTGCTCCATCACCGAGGAAATGTTCCAAGCGGTCCGGGAGGACTGCAAATGGGAAGGCAAAATATAGTCGTTCCTAGCCCCGATGAGGACATGACGACGCACGTGGAAGGATACTTAAGCGTTTATACGTATCCCTTCACGTTCGATCCGGTGGTCCTTGATTCTTGTAAGAGGTACGAGATATGCCTCGAGCAGAACCACCCGTCCTATTAGAGGATCATAACCCTCCTCCTCCATTTTACCAACAACATGGAGGAGCATCGGTTCACAATCGACCTTGCTCCGAGTTTACAACACCCAAATCTTCTGAGGGGCATTAATCAAGCTTGCTCGTTGGGTAGAAAAGTTCCCTTCTTGCCTGGTATGAGCCTTTCCCAGTTATACTTGTGACTCTGTACGGTCCTTCCCAGTTCGGTCCTAGTTTTCGCTCATTCGGGGTTCTTGGTATGCAGTGTAACGTTTCTCAATACCAAGTCCTCGACTTGGAAGTGTCTAAGGTTTGCCCTTCGATTATAATATCTCCTTAATTGTTGCTTTTGGGCTGCTAACCGGACTAGAGCGACTTCTCTCCATTTATCTGCTAAATTGTTAAGAAGCAACCAAACTTCGGGAGTTGAGCCCCTGAGTAAACACTTGAATGCCCCAATCATCTACAACTAGGGGCAGGTTCATCTGTTCTATGTGGAACCTCGATACTAATTCCCTAAGCATCTCGTTGTAGACCTTTGCTTGACTTTAAACAGGTCAGGTTTCCTCGTCTCAACATTGATAGCACCCGCATGGGCTTTAACAAAGGCATCTCGATCTCGTCGTCCTCGAGGTCATTGCCTCTTATTGCACATGTGTAGAAGGTCACATGCTCGTTTGGATCTGTGGTTCCATTATACTTAGGAATATCAGGCATTCAGAATTGGCTTCGGTGCCGCACTCGGGAGGAAAGGCTTCTGAATGAAATTTTTGAAATTCGGTCCCTTCAATATCGGAGGCGCTCCCAAAATCTAATCGACCCTAGAATTGTAAGTCTCCACCTTCTTGTCATTTGCCTCTATCTTTTTTTCGCCGGATTCCACCCGTTTTGTTAGTTCTTCGAGCATTTTCATCACCTTAGAAGCTTTTCCGGATTCGAACCCATAAAATTCTATGACAATCTGTTCTTCTCTCTGAGTATCTTCTCCAACCCGCTCGGTTTCGACCGTGTTTTGTGTTTGATTTTGACTTTGCACTTGTGCTATTTCCACTTGTTGGGCTTGTAACATTTCAAAAATCAAACACAATCTAACTTTATCACCTCCCTCTTTGGGCACTTCTTGAGCCGATGGTCGAGGTACCTCGTCAATGTTGTTTTCGGGGTAGTCGGTAGGTTGATGTTGATAGCAACTTGTGAATTAGCGCCGACTGTCAGCGATTGGAACGCCATTAGGGTCAATAGGGGGCACGCCGTATCTTGGTACCACATTATTATTTTCACCATGGTGGCCTGGCTCGGCGTCAACATTTAAGTGAGCAGACTAAGAACTTCACATTTTAAATAGACCTGAAATCAAACTTCAAAGAGAAAGTATAAAATAGGGTGTGTTACAGAAATTCGTATTAAATTACCACTAATATCCTTAGCCCCACGGTGGGTGCCAAACTGTTTACCCATAAAATGAGTAACAATAAATTTGTATGCGGTTTAAAGGATACATGATTTAATTTAACATGAATGATTTAAGAACAACAAATAATTGCATTAAAGGAAAACAAATCGATCAAACCAAATGTAATGAAACAATTAATCCTGGTGTTAGATATGAATGCTAGAAAACGACTCCGATCGAGCACTCAAAATGAGCTCGATTGCAACTAAAGAAGTGAGCAGCTGAAGAACACATTGGACAATGGCTAAAAGATAAAATAAACTTTATTGCTTCGATATGCGTGCTAACAGTAGTGAAAAATGAAAAGGTTCTCCCCTTTATATAGTAGTGGAGTTTCATTCCTAGTACAAGCCTAAATAGGGTAAAAATCATTTTCTTCTAATAAAACATGATCCGCAGATGATATCGAGCGTGATCCGCGCCATAATATCCGGTTGATGGCGGATATTTCGGCTCCTCATTCGTCCTCTCTAACCGTCTCCCCATTAACCTTGATTCTTTGTTTTGCTGCCGCTCGGTTCTTTTCATATTTAGCCATGCCCGATTCTTAACGTGTCATTCGTCTCCCGGGACTCTGATCTATGTGCACGCTGGGCTTTACCCGTGCTAGTATCGAACCACGTTGTTTCTCGTTTCTTCATTATGAAATCGGGAATAAAAGTTACCCCCGATTTTACCAATACGCAGAATATAAGAAATCGAAACTCTAATTACAAGCATACGAGAATGTAATAAAAACTATAGTACTAATCATAACCGTTATAGGTAGCTACCAGTGTGTATAATCTCAAGTTATGACATATAAACGATTAACATTATATATGTGGTAAAACTACCGCACTGAGACACACAACGTCTATATTGATACATTCCAATTCGACATAATGACGGTATGCGCGTGAGGCCACACACACATAATCATTTTTACGCCAATAACGCACACTACTAAAAATCCGGGAAAAAGCGACCACAAAAAGCAATCAAAGTTGGTCGCTAAAAGGTGAAAAAGCGACAAACAGCGTCCAAAAAGGCTTGGTCGCTATTTTGCTGGTCCCTTTACCTTAGAGACCAAAGTTGGTCGCTAATTAGTGACCAACTTTGGTCTCTAAGGTAAAAGGACCAGATATTCCGGGTATCAAATATAGAGACCAACTTTGGTCGTTTTAGTATTTTAATAATATAAATTTAGCGACCAAAGTTGGTCTCTATATTTAAATTACGTTATTTATTTATTTATTATTATTCAAAATATAGCTACCAACTTTGGTCTGTAAATCAAATATTATATTTTAAAATCTGGAAAATAGCGACCAAAGTTGGTCGCTTATTGTTTAATTTTTTTAATTTTTTTTATACAAAAGCGACCAACATTGGTCGCTAATTGCAAGAATTTAAATTCTTTTTTATACATAAGCGACTAACATTGATCGCTAATTTCCAGAATTTAAATTCTTTTTATACATAAGCGACTAACATTGATCGCTAATTTCCAGAATTTATTTTTTTAATAGAATAGCGACCAAAGTTGGTCGCTATTCTAAAAATCTGGGTTACTTAGTGACCAACCTTGGTCGCTATTGCCCAGAAAAAAAAATTTAAATAGGAAAGCGACCAAAGTTGGTCGCTTTTCTGGGTATAATTTTGGCAGAAACTGCCTGTTTTGGCAGCTACACCACCTGCCAGCATATCAAAACCTATTACAAGCAACAACAATACCAACAACAACAACACAACAACAACAATAACAATATTAACAACAACATTAAAACCAACAAAGTATAAAGTTCAATAGAACTAACATATTAAACTAACAAAACTAAGTTAACGCTTATTACAAGCCCATTCGAAAACCGGTTCTATTGTCTAGTTCAAAGTATATAAAAGTAACTAAGAAAAACTAAGTATATAAAACTAAGTGTTCTTTCAGCATCCTCGTCCGAAAGTTGGATTGCCTCGCCCGACTCATTAGGTGGCTGACTGCGTATGAATTCCTCCACGTCAGATGTGAAGCGACCCTATAAGAAAAATTACATTGAATTAGTATTTCAAATTTTATATAAAAGTAAATCAAAATACTTAATGAAAATTAAAAAACTTACATGTACAGTCGAGGCTCGGCGAATAACTCATCTTGCTTCATTGGCATCATAAAGCTGTCTGGTGGCTTTGGTGATTATCCTCGTAGTAATATTACTCGGGATGAACTTGGATACAGAGAATAACTTGGATACAGTACCTGGAAGGGTGTGTCTTTGATAAATTGTTGTTCTCATTAGCGACAATGATGATGAGAAGGCAATGGCATGTGTTTCAAACAGTGATGGTGTAGGTAGGAATTTAACATTTCCTAAGCAGATAAAAGAAGAGGTTATAGAGGAATTCTCTACTTCATTTTCCAAGAGGAAAAGAAGTTTAATTGAGAGTGACAAGGTTGACGGTAATGGAAAGCTGTCCGTTGCTCATGGCAGTTCCCATAAAACGGGGATCATAAGACTCTGTGATGACAAAGACGAAAGGAAGTTTTATTCTCAACTTTCTTCCAAGTGCGATCCGTACAAGCTTAATGTAATTGGTGATATTTCTTCGGATTCAGACAATGATTTGAGTGACAAAAGTATGAAAATGCTAATCAAACTTGTGATGCTAATCAAGCTTAAGTATGGAATTCCAATACATATCCTAAAGTTCAAGTCATATCCTAAAGTTTCAAGTCATAAACTAAAATTCCAATACATAACCTAAAGTTCAAGTCATATCCTAAAGTTTCAAGTCATAAACTAAAATTCCAATACATAACCTAAAGTTCAAGTCATATCCTAAAATTTCAATTCATAAACTAAAATTCCAATACATAACCTAAAGTTCAAGTCATATCCTAAA
>MDKH01009078.1:0-22039 GCA_005239495.1 Nicotiana undulata | reverse complement strand
ATATATATGCCGAATTAAGGGCATCAACAGTCTCAAAAATATAATCCATCATATTTTTGTTTAAGAGATAATAAGCTAAAAACATGATCTTTAGCATGGTTTTTGTACTCATGTTATCATAGAAATCAAGTAAGACACAATTCAAACAGTTCACAAAGTTCAACAAGGCACAAAGAAGTATATATCTACCCCGAGTATGGAAAACCCTGGTGCATGCAAAACGCTAGTCACCTAGCATATGTATCACCTCTGCATGTAGCAAACAATAACATATTTTAGAAAAAAACTCTCTCAACCAAGTCGGGCAAGCCACTTACCTTATCTGGGCAAGTCTTTAACCTCAAATCGCGTTAAAATATTGTTCTAGCCCTCCAATCATGCAAATTCCAAGCCAAACATCATCAAAGGAAGTCCAACGCCATAGGAAGTAATCCCAATCAATAAAGATTCGATTTTTGAAGAATTCTCAAAATGTCAGCAAAATTCAACCCGGGCTTGCATGCCCCGAATCCGAATCCGAAACCAATACCAAAATTCGATAATCCATAACATGTCAATCCAAATATATGATTAGATTCAAAAATCGATTCCAAATCGGTAATGAAATCCTCATATGCACTTTCTTAAGGTGTAGTAAGAAATCCCAAATTTCACATTGAAATTGCATGTAATTTGGTGTAGAAATCCATGTAGATTCTTGAAATGTGATCACAAATAGGTAAAAAGTACTTACCCACTCGCCTTGTATGAAAATCCCCATGAAATATCACCCATCTACAAGTCTAGGGCTCAAAATATGAAAGAATTAGCTAAAATCCCGAAGTTCCAACTCTTAACCTAGCTACATTTGTCGCATTTACAACCAAAATTTCGAAATTCCGACCAGGGCTCAAAATTGTGACAAGACGTTTGCATTTGCGACCAAAAGTTCGCAATTGCAAAGTATCAGCACCAACAATCCCAAACTCAATCGAAATAGTCTGAAACTCATCCTTAACCTCCTTTACACAAACCATATATGCATTTAAATAATGAAACACGCTATGAGCCTACTCGCTCAATCAATACATCAAAAAGACGTCGCCTTGAGCAGATGTTGGCCGTAGTCAAACTCCAAATCCCTAACTTAAATAGTCTCTCAACCAATGACCCAAAACCCACCTGAGCACCTCAGGACCCCATCTAATCATACCAACAAGTACAAATACCTTATTATAACTTTTGTAAAGTCTCAAAACATGAATACCATCAAAATCAAGAATCAAGTATCAAATTAGTCTTTTAACTTTTAAACCTTCAAACTTAGTCTAATGCATCTAAATCACACTTAGACATTCCAGATCACAACCAAAATTAGAACACAAGTTCCAATCAACTAAATGAACATATACAACATCTCAAAACCACAATAAGAGTCTGATAATAACGAAGTCAACTTCCGATCAAACATGCGAACTCTCCACTTCTTCAAATTGCCAACTTTCAACAAATTGAGCCAAAACATTCTAGGAACATCCAAATTCAAATCCGAACATATGCCCAAGTCCAAAATCACCATTAAAACCTATTGAAACCATGGAGTTTTGATTCTAAAGTCATTTACCCAAAAGTCAAACCTTGGTCAACTCTTCCAACTAAACGCTTACATATTGAGAATTATTATATCAAATCAATCATGAACTTCCCAAAATTCAAGAACAGCCATACACACAAGTCATAATACATCATGTTGAGATACTCAAAGTCTCAAACTAATGAACGGAATGTTAAAGCTCAGAATGACTGGTCGGGTCGTTACAAAAACCATGTGAATCCTCAAAAGCCCCTCCAATGAACTGGGAAAGATGAAAATGCAGAAACCCCTCCATGCTCCTTCGCCCCTCAAGTGACACAACTGGCCCTATCTTGGGCTGAACTGCAACTACTGGCTACACTAACACATCACTCGGTGTCTGATAAGCATGAGTCAACTACTTTGATGTACGGTTAGTAGGAGTCTAATATCCTCCCCCGGCCTATGAAGTAGCTAGTGCAACCGGAGTCAACCTTGCCTAGGACAAACTCCCAAACATGCTCATGAAGTGTGCCAAGGTCGCCTGGAGCCCCCGTGTAGCAATAGGCTGCTCAAGTGCATGCTCAACATGCTCGGGCTCCTGATCCTCAATAAGATCTATTGGTGGCTCCACCATTGTATCTCTAACAAGTGCTATAGTTGTGGCATGTGCCCCTCCTCGATCTCTACCTCGGCCCCAGCCTCTCACAGCTCTAATAAGGGGTTTTGGTTCCTGCTCGCCTCATCCGGCAGAATGTTCCCTCACCATTAGTGAGAGAATATAACAGTAAAGATTCAAACATCAAAATAACAAATCGGCACGATAAAGGATGAAAGAAGGTGATGTTTTCTAATAGTTCGGTAGCCTCTCGAATATAAGTATGGACATATCTTTACTGATCTGCAAGACTCTATTAAACTTTCTGATAACTCGTAGAACCTATGAACCTAGAGCTATGATACCAACTTGTTATTGATACCCAATTTTCCCCTATATTATTTTCAAAATGTATATATATCTTCAAAACAATGCATGAGCATCAATTAATATTTTTCCCATAATTTCTGCATTTTAGAGGATTTTTAATTAATTTATCCTAGTATTTTTATTATATAAATAATTACTAACTGCATCACAAATGGTTTTATAATAATTTTATTGCTTAATATTATCATTTATATTTATACTAAGCTTTAATTATTTCATGAATAGCCATCTTTACATTTTTAGGGTTATAATTGCAGTAACTTTGCAATAATAGCCCATGTGTGTATAATTACCTTATTTCACAGGAAAATGACATTTTGTATTTTCATATTAAGTAGTTACTTTAAATCATTTTTATGCATCAATAACATTTTTATCATTTATTAGCTATTTTATAAATTATGTATCAAATTAATTGGGTATTTAACAAATAGCCTCTTTTTTATTTATTTTAATTTCATATTTTAGCCCATATTTTACCCCAGCCCAATTAAAATTACATCCCAAATACCCTGACCCAATTTTTAACCCGCCTAGCCCCCAGATCGAATCCAGGCCGTTGATCTTTTGAGATCAACGGTCCAGGACCATCCGCCTTTTTTAATTACACTAACTCCCCCTAACCCTAGTCATTTGTCTAACCCCCCCCCCCCCCCCCCCCATTTCCCTCTCCTTCTCCGTTCTCTCTGAAACTATCCCTAACCCTAGTCGCCGTCACCGGACTCTCTGTTCCCTGGGGTTTCCCTTTGATTCTAGGCCCCAACCGGCCTCCTATCTTCACTGGTTGTTCGATTTTGTTGTTATTTGAAGGAATCTCGAAGAGATTCAACTCATATTTGGTCCAAAACCTTTCATTTCCCTCGATGAACCTGCCTATGTTCATCTCCGTTTGTGAGTACTATTATCTTCATGTTTATGGATCAAATCTATGGTTCCAAACTAGAATTTCTTCTCATCTCTATCATTTTTAAAACCCTAGTCTCTTGCTACTCAAATCTGTTCATATCCCATTTTAAGTTTATTTGTTATTTCTCTTTAAAAACTTTCTGTGTTCTCTTATTATTAACCGATTTTTGTTTTCTCTAAAGCTAGGGTTTCATCCCTTTAAGTTTCTGCAAAAAATACTAAATTTTTTAAGTGTTTAACTCTAGTTTTCTTTACTTGTTCGACTGATTTTCATACCTATGTTCTAATCCCTAGGGTTTCTTCTTATCTCACTGATTGTTTTAATATTTGCACGTTATTCTTTAATTAATAGAGGTTAACTGATTTTATTCACCTAATTAAGGTTCGAAATTATATTTTTCTGCTGAGATTGTTTTTTTATGTGATTTTACCTATTTTTCTTATTTGTGAATCATAATGTAACGACCCGACCGGTCGTTTTGCGTATTCGAACCCCATTCCCTTAAATAAGACTTTCCGTAGCGGCTTATCGTTAATTGTGACTTGCGGGGACGGGTGGTTCGGGATTTGGAAGTGTTTAGAATAGTATAGGAACAATCGGTTCCTTAAGGTTGGCTTTTAAAGCCAAGTTTGACTTCGGTCAACATTTTGAGTAAACAACCTCGGAATCAAGTTTCGACGATTCCAGTAGCTTCGTATGATGATTTCAGACTTGTACGTATGTCCGGAATGGGTTTTGGATGACCCGGGAGCGTTTTGACGCCAAATAGCGAAATAGAGTTTCCTTAAGTTTGAAATTTGGTTTGGAACGGGATTTTTATGTTATCAAGGACCGAACGGAATTTCGATACCGGGAATAGTTCCGTTATGTCATTCATGACTTGCCTGCAAAAATTGGTGTCATTCTGAGTGGTATATGTCAGTTCGACGCATGAAAACCCAATTCAAAAACTTATAAATTCTTAAGTTTGATTCTAGGGGTTTTGAGGAGTGATTTTGAGTTCTAGCGTTGTTTTGGGTGTTCCGAATACTCGAGCGAGTCCGCAATATGATTTAAGACTGGTTGGTATAATTGCACGGGGGCTCGGGTGGTCCCAGGTTCCTCTCGGACATCAAACGAGGCTAAAAACCAGCAGCTTCAGCTGCTGGTGCACCAGACCTTCTCCCGCAGGTGCGGACCCGCCGATGCGGCCACATGCCTCCTTGGCCATTTCCGCAGGTGCGACCATTTGGTCGCTGGTGCGAGACCGCATGTGCGGTCCTCGAGCCGCAGGTGCGAGATCACTGGAGGCAGTGGTCTCATTTATTACGGGATTTGGCCATTTTTCACCATTTCTTCTCCTCCATTGACGATTTTGAGAGCTTTCAAGAGGGTATTCAGCCTAGCTATTAAGAGGTAAGTAATTTCCATTTAAATGTTGGTTTATTACATCAAAACTTAGGTATATTAACATCTAATTAGTGGAAATCAAAGAGGTTAGAGCGAAAACCTACGGTTGATGAACTTTAGGGAATTTCACCACTTTTCTACCATGAAATCATACAAAAATTATATATTATTGATCCTTAGGCTATGAGTGAGTGTTATCTTCAAAAATTTTCGGAATCCGAGCATGTGGGCCTGGGGGTGTGTTTTTGGGATTTCTTCAAGAATAGTGAATTTACTAAATAAGTTTCCATACTTTGAGCATGCATTGACACATTTATATACCATTTGAATAGTTTCGAGTCCTCGAGTGTGAAGTTTGAAGTTTCGGGCGCGTTCTTGATCGGGAAGTTGATTCTAGGCGAGGTGAGTCTCCTTTCCAACCTTGTAAGAGGGAATTATCCCCATAGGTAAATGTAAACGATTGAACTGTCCTTATTTGCGGGGGTTACGTATGCACAAAGTGACGAGAGTCCGTGCGTAGCTACTACTCTGTTGTGTCGGGTAGAATTTAGGATTTCAAAAGCATGCCTTTATGTGCCTTACCTGTATCCTTACATGTGTTTCTGGTTGCTTATTATCCTTGAAATTGACATGAGAATTTCGGAAGCTATGTGTAAGTTTAAAGTGCTTAAATTTCTGAATTTAAGAATAATCCATGATAAATTCCTGAATTTCCTGACAAATTCTGTGTATGTCTACGAGCACCCGTGTCGTATGTATGATTTGCGAGCAGGGTAGCCCTATATTTATGTCAACCGCGTCGCATGATCGATTCGCGAGCGGGGTAATTGATGCATCCATGGTTCGTGCCGCTCGACCCTCGACAGTGCACATTTATTTTCGCGTCGCTTCAGCCGTACGCTTTGGCATATTATGTGCTATGTATTTGACTGAGAGTCTTGTTATTATTAAATAAATTACCCTACGTGTAAGGGGAACTCGAGACTTTTGCGGTAAATATTGTTTGACTCATGAGAATAAATTGCAGTTTTATATAATTGATACTCCATGCCTTAGTGATTTTCATGACTACTTTTCTGTTTAGCCTTACTTATCCATGTTATTGGTTATTGACCGTAGTAAGTATCACGTCTACCTCTCGTCACTACTTCTTCGAGTTTAGACGGGATACTCACTGGGTACATATTTGTTTATATGTACTCATGCTACACTTCTGTACTTAATTGTACAGGTTCTGAGGCTGTTGCACCTGGTCACTATTCCGGTGTCCGCCACTGAGAGACCCATCTGGATTAGACTACACGGTGAGCTGCTCTTCCCGGCATTCCTTAGCAGCACTGTGGAGTTTTCATTATTGTTGGATATTCTGTCTACCCTTCCAGACAATTGCACATCTATTTTGTTTATTTTGTATATTCCACTAGTCGCCTGTGGACTTGTGACACTAGATCTTGGCAAGTATTATGCTAGCAAATGATTTTTGAGTTACTTTAAATCACTTTTCCTCACATCCTCACTTTCATTTAAGGACTGCTTAAATTAAAACTGGACAAGTATTTGAACATCTCATTAATTTAAGTAATTTTGTTAGTAAACTAGTGTTGGCTTGCCTGACTTCAACGTTGGGCGCCATCACGACCTGAATAGAAATTTGGGTCGTGACACATAAATTGGTACTACTTTCCTTAATTATGCTATTGACCTGATTTATGGGTTTTGATTTATTCTAACTGACTTATAAATGGCCTATGACTTATTTTTTGCCTTATTTAAACCCCAATCTGGGTTGTTAATTGATTCTCCCTATTTTAAGGGGTCTTTCTCGGATTCTGTTGAGTTATTTGATTGAGTTTAGCCCCCAATTAACTGGTTGATTTTATTTTGTATACCTTATTTATGAACTCTGAATTATTCTTTGCCTTATTTCTTTTACCCTTCTAAGTGCTATATAATCCCCCCATTCTGATTTTGAAGACACGAACACGCATAGAGAAACATCTACACACACACACAAATTCTTACTCACACTCTCAACTGTAGTTCTCCTACTTTTGTTTGTTGCACTGTCTAGCCGGCTGAAAACCAAGGCTAGACTCTTGGATCCTATTTGCTTTAAATTTCTTGGTGCTATCCCTTAACTGGTATGCCTCTACTTTTATTATCATTCAATATGCTATGTAATTAGACATATGTTCTTCCTGTTTATTGCTCTTAATCAGCATAACTATTTCTGTCATCATGTCATATTCAATATGTTATGTAGTCAGTCTGGTGTAGATATCTTCATGCTTCTGTTTTCCTTATGTTAACTAGCATGCCTTAACTCCTGTTAATATTTCCTATTCAATATGTTATTATGGCTAATACACTTTAGCGTATTCATGTTTGGTCAATGATACTGGTTTACTTGTTTCTCAACTAGCATGCTTCAATTCCTGTCATGTTTTATGTGTTTACCTTAACATGTTCCTGATCAATTCATGATTTCTGTGCTCTCAATTCCTGCTACCCTTTCTATATGACCGTCTGATCACTAACTTGATTTCAACATGTTGTTTTATGTTTAACACTTGTCTATATGCTCACCTAGTAATAGTTAGTGAACTAAGTCAATTCCAACCATGTGAAACCTTGTTCGACTTAATTGTGACTCTGTTCTGTCTATGGTTCCAGTGTTTCTAGTGATTATTTAACTACTGGAATTCATGTCTGAACTCACTCTGCTAAATGTGGTTATGTTTGTAGTTTTAATCTTGTAATCTGTTTCTGTTCACTTCTAAAATCCAAACTGTTTTTCTATAACTATATCATACTTTTATATACTATTTTCCACTCCTATTCTTAGATACCTATGGTCCTTCCCCCTAGTGTGAGCACTTCCTAGGAGTCCATGAGACTCCTCCGAACTCTGACACACTGGTGCTGGCCTTCCAAACTTGTTTACACAATATTTTCTTTGAAAAGGTTCTGGTGTGAGCATTGCCCGAGGTCCCTGAAGCCCTTAGATACTTTGACACACCAGAATCCCATTTAGTGTAGTATGGACTATTGTGTACCTCAGACTTGCTTGAAGGCCTGGTTCAAGGTTAACATTGGGCATGCCAAGGCTCCCTATAGTATAATAATTTTCATTATGTAATTCATTTGTATTGGCCTGTAATAATAATCTTTGTAAAACAGATATGGGGTTACTTGTAAAAGCTGGGAGGGATTTTTTATATATATATTGTTGGGATCGGGTAGAAATCATGCCCATAGGTTATTGTGGTGATTATTTATATGCATTAGAAACCATGCCTATAGGACTTATACCATTATTTGCAATCCTGAATTTTCACACTTTGCATCCTAGAAACACTACTTCTAAGTCGTTTATCAATTCTGCATCAAGTACCGTATTTTCAAAACCTCTATGTATGCATTAGAAATCATGTTTCTAGGGTCCTCCTTGTTGAACTTGCTTGGAAATTCATTAATGCTTTACTCGCTTAGATATCATGCCTATAGTGTAATGACCCGGTCGGTCGTTTTGAGAATTAGCGCCCCGATCCCCTAATAACTGCTTCTCCCATGTCTATTTATGTTATTGAAACTTGTCGGAGCGTTGAGTGGTGAAATACAGAGTGATTTTGGACACTTAGTCCTTAAATGTGGATTTTTTCTTTTGAAATCAGGTTGTAGCTAGAACTGTGTGAAGACAGATCCGGGATGGAATTCCGTCAACTCCGTTAGCTCCGTTGGGTGATTTCGGGGTTAGGAGCGTGTTCGGAATGTGTCCTCGAGGTCGGTTGTAGATTAAGGCTTGAATTGGCAAAAGTTGGAATTTCGGCGATTTTGGCCGATAGGTGAAATTTTTATATCGGACTCGGAATGGAATTCTGAAAGCGACACCAGGTCCGTAATGTCATTTATGACCTGTGTGCTAACTTTGAGGCCATCGAATGAGTTTAGACGTGTTTCGGCATCAGATGTAAATTCTAGAAATTTCATAAGTTCTTAGGCTTGAATCTATGCGTATTTGATGATTTTGATGTTATGGGATGTGTTTTTAAGGCTAGACTAAGTTTGATTGAAGTATTAGGACTGATTGGTAAGTTTATTTGAGGTCCCGGGGGTCTCGGGGGTCTTGGGGTGTTTCGGGTGCTCAACAGGTGATTTTGGAACTTGGAACACAGCTGAACCATTACTGGTTCTGGTGTTCCACACCTGCGGATGGGGAACCGCAGGTGCAGGCTCGCAGGTGCGGAATTTAGGCAGGGGCTGCTAGTGGTCGCAGGTGCGGCCCCAACCCTGTTAAGTGAGTTCCCGCACCTGCGGTGGATTTTCCACAGGTGCGGTCCAAGAGTCGCAGGTGCGGTATCCCTGGGCTGTTTATACAAAATTTTGAGGGTTTATGTTATTTTCACCATTTTTGAATTTAAGAGCTCGGGAGGGGCAGTTTTTGGAGACTTTTGCACCTGGGTAACTTGGGTAAGTGATTTCTAACCTACTTGGATCAATTTCCATGATTCCTAACTTAAATCTAGTCCTTAAAATTCGAATTTGGGTGGAAATTTTGGGAAAAAGTGGATGAGTTTCATAGACTAAATTATTGGGTTTTGACCTCCGATTTGAGAGATTCTTATATGGTTAGACTCGTGTGTGAATGGGTGTCCGGAAAATATAATTTTTACCCGATTCCGAGACATGGGCCCAGGGGACTTCTTGGGTGAATTTCCTAATTTCGCGTATTAGCTTCGACTTAATTAGCTATTTTGTTTCCTTGAAGTGATATTTACATTATGCAATCAAATTGAATAGATTTGGGCCACCCGGAGTTGGATACTCGTGGCAAGAGCGTGATATTGAGTTGATTAGCGTAGTCAAGGTAAGTGGCTTGCCTAACTCTGTGTTGGGGACTTCCCCTTAGGTATTTTTATACTGATTTTGTTTTGTGGACGCCGTGTACATGAGGTGGTGCGTACACGGGTCATTGTTGCTAAAATTCCACTTTTCTTTCCATGACGTAACTCATTTTCATTACTATATTACTGATTTATGTTATAACTGAGTAGTTAGCTTAGGAATAAGCATGCCTACCTGTCCTTACTTGAATTCCTCTTATTTGCTACTAATTGCACCATGCTTAGGTAGTTTACCTTAATCTTGTCTGTTGTTTTCTTGAACTGTTTAATTATACCGTATCCGATAGACTTCTACATTGCATATTTAAATTGGGACTACGGACCGAGATCCAGGAGCTTTCCCCCTGTACTGCATTGCATATTTAAATTGGGACTACAGACCGAGATCCGGGAGCTTTCCCCCAATACTGCACTGCATATTTAAATTGGGACTACGGACTGAGATCCGGGAGCTTTCTCCCTGTACTGCATAGCATATTTAAATTGGGACTACGGACCGAGATCCGGGAGCTTTCCCCCTGTACTGCATTGCATATTTGCTTTTGAGATGTGTGATGTGCTGTGCTGAGGGCTCTTCTTTATTATTTCCTTCAGGTTTCTTTTTAAATCCTGCTATCATTGCTTATTTATATTTCACTGTTTAGACTTATAACTGACTTGTTTTTAAAGCTCAGCAGAGCCTTAACCTGACCTCGTCACTACTTGACTGGGGTTAGGCTTGGCACTTACGGAGTACCGAATGTGGAGTACTCACGCCCTTTCCTGCGCATGTTTTCCCTATGTGCAGATCCAGGTACCAGCACACAGTACCGTGGTTAGGCGCATCATAGCAGCTACCTAGGAGACCACGAGGTAATTCTGCCGTGTCCGCAAGATCTCATGTGTCCCCTTCCACTCCAGTATAGATTTAGGAGACATATATGGATACATTTTTCCTTATTCATTTGTTTAGAGCTACAGTAGTACAAAGTTTGTGATTTTTGATATTCCGGGTTTTGGGAAAGTAAAAGCTGTACATGCCAAACGGCTAAGTTTTATAGTTATTGCTACACCTTTACTGTTTTTATTACTGTTTTGTCTTATTTCCCCGTATATTTTAGGCTTACCTAGTCATAGGAACTAGGTGCCGCCACGAGCCTGTTCGGAGGGTTAATTCGGGTCGTGACAAGTTGGTATCAGAGCGTCTAGGTTCATAGGAGTCACAAGTCACAAGCCGGTTTATTAGATTCTCGCAAATCGGTGCGGAGACGTCCGTATCTATCTTCGAGAGGCTATGTAACTGAGAACAATCATATTCTTTGGAGTTCCTTATCGTGCTAGTTACTGTCATCAAAATTCTTAAACTCTATTTTATTCTTGCTTACAGATGGTTCGTACTCGTACCAGACGTACTGATGACCAGGCACCCGAGCCCCCAGCTAGAGCCGTAAGAGGCAGGGGCCGGGGCACTGGACGAGCATGCGGTGCAGCCCGTGCACTGGCGAGAGCAGAGGCAGATGATCCCCCAGCATCCACACTTGGAGGGGCACAAGAGGTTCCTACTATTACTCCAACCCTCCAAGAGACATTGGCTCAGTTTTTGAGTGCTTTTAGTACTCTGTCTCAGGCGGGATTACTTCTGATAGCCCCAACTACATCCCAGGACGGGGGAGGGACAAAGACTCCCACAGCCCGTACTCCTGAGTAGAGGGTTCATATTGGGCAGGTTCCAGAGTACATTCATATGCCCCCAGCAGCTCCAGCTCAGCATGAGGTTAGGGCAGCTGTTCCTGAGGCAGAGCAGCTCCGACTTGAGAGGTACAAGAAGTACCACCCACCTGAGTTCAGCGGACCAGCTTCAGATGATGCCCTGGTTTTCTTGAGTAGTGTCATCGCATTCTCCGCACTATGGGTATTGTGGAGACGAGTGGGGTTTCTTTCACTGCTTTCCAGCTGAGGGGAGCAACTTATCAGTGGTGGCGTGCTTTTGAGTTTAGTAGTCTGGACGAGGCAACTTCACTTACATGGGCTCAGTTCTCAGAGATGTTCCTACTTGAGTTTGTCTCTCAGAGCCTCAGGGATGCCTGACATGCAGAGTTTGAGCAGCTACGCCAGGGTACTATGACTGTGTCGGAGTATGCAGTCCGTTACAGTGATTTGGCTCGTCATGCACTAGCTTTGGTTGCCACTATCAGTGAGAGGGTTCAACGCTTTATTGAGGGACTCCACCCCAGTATTCGGACCAGCATAGCCAAGGAGCTGGAGGCAGATATTACTTACGAGCAGGCCATGAGTATTGCTCGGAGGATTGAGACTATGTTAGCCCGGGACAGGGAGGAGAGAGAGGGCAAGAGGTCTCGAGAGACTGGTCATTTTTCAGGAGCCCGTGAACCAACAACACGCTATAGTAGGGGTTTTGTGAGTCGCCCCGTTCATTCAGCTCTTCCAGCAACCAGTGGTATTCCAGCTCCTTCTAGACCTCATGAGCCTTATTATTCACCACCAGTATCTCAGGTGCCTCCTACTCGAGGTGCTATCACCGGCCAGTCCAGCAGGCCAGTTTAAAGTCAGCATCAGCCGCCACGTCCTCCGAGGGGTTGTTTTGAGTGTGGTGACCCTCATCATGTGATCAAAGATTTCCCCATAGCTAGGAGGGGTGCACCACCTCAAACTTATTAGGTTCCACGTCTTCCACCAGGTCCTCCAGCTATTCTTCCCGCCCCAGCTGCTACCCCACCATCTCAGGCAGCTCGAGGTAGAGGTCGGAGAGGTCGAGGTCGCCCTAGAGGGGGAGGCCAGGCCAGGTACTATGCTCTTCCAGCCCGATCCGAGGCCATTGCTTCACATTCAGTCATTACAGGTATCGTTCCCGTTAGTCATAGGGATGTATCGGTATTATTTGACCCAGGCTCTACATATTCGTATGTGTCTTCTTATTTTGCTTCACATCTCGGGATATCTCGGGATTCTTTGAGTTCCCCCGTTTATGTTTCTACTCCGGTTGGAGATTCTCTTATTGTGGACCGCGTATATCGGTCGTGTTTGATTGTTATCAGTGGTTTTGAGACCAGGGCTGATTTACTATTACTCAATATGGTAGATTTTGATGTTATATTGTGTATGGACTGGTTGTCTCCCTACTATGCTATTCTCGATTGTCACGCTAAGATCGTGACGCTGGCTATGCCAGGATTACCGAGGTTAGAGTGGAGAGGTTCCTTAGAGTACACTCCCCGCCGAGTCATTTCTTTTCTTGAGGCTCAACGGATGGTTGAAAAGGGGTGTGATGCGTATTTGGCTTATGTGAGAGATGTTAGTGCTGAGACCCCTACAGTTGAGTCTGTCCATGTTGTTAGGGACTATCCTGATGTATTTCCAGCTGATCTTCCGGGTATGCCTCTCGATAGAGACATTGATTTTGGCATTGACTTGTTGCCGGGCACTCAGCCCATTTCCATTCCTCCCTATCGCATGGCTCCTCCTAAGTTAAAGAGTTGAAGGAGCAGTTGTAGGAGTTTCTTGACAAAGGGTTCATCAGGCCTAGTGTATCACCTTGAGGTGCTCCGGTGTTATTTGTGAAGAAAAAGGATGGTACGATGCGTAAGTGTATTGACTACCGGCAGCTGAATAAGGTGACAGTGTAGAACAGGTACCCATTGCCCCACATTGATGATTTATTTGACCAGTTACAGGGAGCTAGGGTGTTCTCCAAGATTGATCTTCTTTCGGGCTATCATCAACTGAAGATTCGAGAGCCAAATATCCCGAAGACTGCCTTCAGGACCAGATATGGACACTATGAGTTCCTTGTTATGTCATTTGGGCTGACCAATGCCCCAGCAACCTTTATGCACAACGTATTTTGGCCTTATCTTGATACCTTCGTCATCGTGTTCATTGACAAAATTCTGGTATATTCTCGGTCCTAGGAAGACCATGAGCAGCACTTGAGGACCGTGCTTCAGACATTAAGAGAGAAGAAGTTGTATGCCAAATTTTCTATGTGTGAATTTTTGCTTGATTATGTGGCATTCTAAGGCCATGTGGTATCTTAGGATGGGATCAAGGTAGACCCGAAGAAGGTAGAGGCGGTATAGAGTTGGCCCATACCGTCTTCAGCTACTGAGATCCGCAGTTTCCTCGATTTGGCTGGGTATTATCGCCGTTTTGTGGAGGGATTTTCAGCCATTGCAGCGCCCATGACCAGACTGACCCAGAAGGGCGCACCTTTTATATGGATCGAGGAGTGTGAGGAGAGATTTCAGAAGCTCAAGACAGCCATGACTACAACTCAAGTGTTAGTATTACCCACCGGTTCAGGGTCTTATACGGTCTATTGTGAAGCTTCGAGGATTGGCCTAGGAGCAGTGTTGATGTAGGACGGTAGGGTGATTACCTACGCGTCCAGACAGTTGAAAGTGCACGAGAAAAACTACCATGTGCATGATCTCGAGTTGGCAGCGATTGTTCACGCCCTGAAGATATGGCATAATTATTTATATGGTATTCCCTGTGAGATATTCACAGATCACCGGAGTTTGCAGCATATATTCAGGCATAAGGATCTTAATTTGCGCCAGCGTAGGTTGTTGGAGTTACTCAAGGATTTTTACTTCACTATATTATACCACCCGGGGAAGGCCAATGTGGTGGCCGACGCCTTGAGTCGCCGGGCGGAGAGTTTGGCATATCTTCGCGTAGCTGAGAGGACCTTAGCCTTGGATGTTCAGTCCTTAGCCAATCAGTTCGTGAGGCTGGATCTTTCTAAGCCTCGTCGGGTTTTTGCTTGCGTTGTTGCTCGACCTTCTCTTTATGACCGCATTCGGGAGTGCCAGTATGAGGATACCAACTTTCAGGCTCTTCGGGATAGAGTTCGGCAGGGTGATGCCAGGGATGTGACCATAGTTTATGATAGTGTTATGAGGATACAGGGCCGGATTTGTGTGTCCAATGTAGATGGACTTCGGGAGTTGATTCTTGAGGAGGCCCACAGCTCGCGGTATTCCATCCATCCGGGTACCGCGAAGATGTACCAGGATCTGAGACATCACTATTGGTGGCGAAGGATGAAGAAAGATATATCGGAGTTTGTAGCCAAGTGTCTCAATTGTCAGCAAGTCAAATGTGAGCATTAGAGACCGGGAA
The DNA here is from genome assembly GCA_005239495.1 of Nicotiana undulata. Taxonomy (NCBI): domain Eukaryota; kingdom Viridiplantae; phylum Streptophyta; class Magnoliopsida; order Solanales; family Solanaceae; genus Nicotiana; species Nicotiana undulata. Next base: position 7,175 of record MDKH01009078.1, on the reverse strand, counting down.
GATTACTTCAATAAATTAAGCTTCCAGAGTGGAAGTGGGAGCGGATCACCACGTACTTTGTGGTTGGACTTCCTCGGACCTTGGGGAAGCATGATTCTATTTGGGTGATTGTGGACCGGCTGACCAAATCAGCTCATTTCATTCCAGTGTTGACTACATATTCTTCTGAGAGGTTGGCCCAGATCTACATCCGGGAGATAGTCCGTTGCACGGTGTGCCGGTGTCCATTATATCAGATCGAGGTCCTCAGTTCACCTCACACTTCTGGAGAGCCTTGGATAATGAGTTGGGTACCCAGATAGATCTCAGTACAACATTTCACCCCCAGACGGACAGGCAGTCTGAGCGCACGATTCAGATTCTTGATGATATGCTCCATGCATGTGTGATGGATTTTGGAGGGTCATGGGATCGGTACTTGCCTCTTGCAGAGTTTACTTATAATAACAGCTACCAGTCCAGCATTCAAATTGCGCCGTATGAGGCTTTGTATGGTAGATGATGCAGGTCTCCAATAGGATGGTTTGAGCCGGGCGAGGCCCGATTGTTGGGTACAGACTTGGTTCAGGATGCCTTGGACAAGGTGAAGGTGATCCAGGACAGACTTTGCACATCTCAGTCCATGCAGAAGAGTTACGCGGATCGGAAGGTTCGTGACTTGGCATTCATGGCTGGTGATCGGGTTTTGCTTCGGGTAACGCCTATAAAGGGCGTCATGAGATTCGGGAAGAAGGGTAAGGTGAGTGCGAGGTTCATTGTCCCTTTTGAGGTGTTGCAGCGGGTTGGGGAGGTTGCTTATGAGTTGGCCCTACCTCCCAACCTAGCAGAAGTTCATCCGGTATTCCACGTTTCCATGCTTCGGAAGTATCACGGTGATTCGACTCATGTTTTGGATTTCAGCTCAGTCTAGTTGGACAAGGATCTATCATATGTTGAGGATCCTGTGGCTATATTAGACAGGCAGGTCTGGAAGCTCAGAATGAAGAAGATTGCCTCAGTCAAGGTTCAGTGGAAGGGTCATCCGGTCGAGGAGGTGACTTGGGAGACCGAGCAGGATATGCAGAGTCAGTACCCTCACATTTTCACAGCTTCAGGTGTGTTTCTATACTCGTTCGAGGACGAACGATTTTCTTAAGAGGGGGAGAATGTAACGACCCGGTAGGTCGTTTTGAGAAATAGCGCCCCGATCCCCTAATAACTGCTTCTCCCATGTCTATTTATGTTATTGAAACTTGTCGGAGCGTTGAGTGGTGAAATTCGGAGTGATCTTGGACACTTAGTCCTTAAATGTGGATTTTTGCTTTTGAAATTAGGCTGTAGCTAGAACTATGTGAAGACGGATCCAGAATGGAATTCTGTCGACTCCGTTAGCTCCGTTAGGTAATTTCGGGGTTAGGAGTGTGTTTGGAATGTCTCCTCGAGGTCGGTTGTAGATTTAGGCTTGAATTGGCTAAAGTTAGAATTTCGGCGATTTCGGCCGATAGGTGAGATTTTTTATATCGGACTCGGAATGGAATTCCGAAAGCGGCAACAAGTCCGTAATGTCATTTATGACCTGTGTACAAATTTTGAGGCCATTCGGATGAGTTTAGACGTGTTTCGACATCGGATGTGAATTTGAAATTTCATAAGTTCTTAGGCTTGAATCTATGCATATTTGATGATTTTGATGTTATGGGATGTGTTTTGAAGGCTAGACTAAGTTTGGTTGAAGTATTAGGACTGATTGGTAAGTTTATTTGAGGTCCCCGGGATCTCGAGGGTGTTTCGGGTGCTTAACGAGTGGTTTTGGAACTTGGAACACAATTGAACCATCACTGGTTCTAGTGTTCCGCACCTGCGGATGGGGAACCACAGGTGCAGGCTCGCAGGTGCGGGCTCACAGGTGCGGAATTTAGGCAGAGGCTGCCAGTGGTCGCAGGTGCGGTCTGGGTTCCGCAGGTGCGGTACTGCAGGTGCGACCAATTGACTGCAGGTGCGGCCTCAGCCCTGTTAAGTGAGTTCCCGCACCTGCGGTGGATTTTTCGCAGGTGCGGTCCAAGAGTCGCAGGTGCGGTATCCCTGGGCTGTTTATACAAAATTCCGAGGGTTTATGTTATTTTCACCATTTTTGAATTTAAGAGCTCGGGAGGGGCGATATTTGGAGACTTTTGCACTTGGGTAACTTGGGTAAGTGATTTCTAACCTACTTGGATCAATTTCCATGATTCCTAACTTAAATCTAGTCCTTAAAATTCGAATTTGGGTGGAAAATTTGGGAAAAAGTGGATGAACTTCATAGACCAAATTATTGGGTTTTGATTGGTTTTTTTACCTCCGATTTGAGAGATTCTTATATGGTTAGACTCGTGTGTGAATGGGTGTCCGGAAAATATAATTTTTACCCAATTCCGAGACGTGGGCCCATGGGACCTTTTGGGTGAATTTCCAAATTTCGCGTATTAGCTTCGAATTAATTAGCTATTTTGTTTCCTTGAAGTGATATTTACATTATGCGATCTAATTGAATAGATTTGGGCCACCCGGAGTCGGATACTCGTGGCAAGAGTGTGATATTGAGTTGATTAGCGCAGTCAAGGTAAGTGGCTGGCCTAACTCTGTGTTAGGGACTTCCCCTTAGGTATTTTTATACTGATTTTGTTATGTGGACGTCGTGTACGTGAGGTGGTGCGTACACGGGTCATTGTTGCTAAAATTCCACTTTTCCTTCCATGACGTAACTCATTTTCATTCCTATATTACTGCTTTATGTTATAACTGAGTAGTTAGCGTAGGAATAAGCATGCCTACCTGTTATTTAAATGACCGAGATCCAGGAGCTTTCCCCATGTACTGCATTGCATATTTAAATTGGGACTACACACCGAGATCCGGGAGATTTCCTCCTGTACTGCATTGCATATTTAAATTGGGACTACGGACTGAGATCCGGGAGCTTTCCCCCTTGTACTGCATAGCATATTTAAATTGGGACTACGAATCGAGATCCGAGAGCTTTCCCCCTGTACTGCATTGCATATTTGCTGTTGAGATGTGTGCTGTGATGAGCCAAGGGCTCTTCTTTATTATTTCCTTCAGTTTTCCTTTTAAATCCTGCTATCATTGTTTATTTATATTTCACTGTTTAGACTTATAACTGACTTGTTTTTAAAACTCAGTAGAGCCTTAACCTGACATTGTCACTACTTGACTGGGGTTAGGCTTGGCACTTACGGAGTACCGAATGTGGAGTACTCACGCCCTTTCCTGCGCATGTTTTCCCTATGTGCAGATCCAGGTACCAGCACACAGTACCGTGGTTAGGCGCATCATAGCAGCTCCCTAGGAGACTGCAAGGTAATTCTGCCGCGTCCGCATGATCTCATGTGTCCCCTTCCACTCTAGTATAGATATGAGAGACATATATAGATACATTTTTCCTTATTCCTTTGTTTATAGCTACAGTAGTACAGAGTTTGTGATTTGTTATATTTCGGGTTTTGGGAAAGTAAAAGTTGTACATGCCGAGCGGCTAAGTTTTATAGTTATTGCTACACCTTTACTATTTTTATTACTGTTTTGTCTTATTCCCTGTATATTTTAGGCTTACCTAGTCATAGGAATTAAGTGCCGTCACGAGCCCGTTCGGATGGTTAATTCGGGTCGTGACATATAGGAAATAAGTGTAAACAGTTTCAACACTTAGATATCATGCCTATAGGAAATACATATCAAAATTAGGCTTGACACTTAGACATCATTCCTATAGGAAATAAGTATAAAAAATAGTTTCAACACTTAGATATCATGCCTCTAGGAAAGTGTAAAAAATCAGTTTCTGTGTTTAGATATCATGCTATAGGAAGATGTTTGTAATGATTTTCAGCACATAGACAACATGCCTATAAGATCCAAAAAGATAAAATCTGCCTGTTAAAAAGTCAATCACTGGTTTATAATTATGGTCTGATCAACGCTTAGATACCATGCCTATAGGATTCTGCCCTGTTATCACTTAGGCAAGCCTGTAGGATAATTAAAGTCCTGGGTTGAAAATTGTGATCTTCTTTTTGCTTGAAACGTGCCCAGATTCAGTAAGCGATAAAAATAAGTTGGCAAATTGATAGGTACTCACTTCCTCGCCTTAATAAAACTGTTGTATATTTTGTTTGTGCTCATTTAGATATCATGCCTATAGGACCCTAAATCTTTTAAAACTGCTTGTTTGAATAGCGTGCATTTGTTTGTGTATTTGTGGAGGTAACACGGGCCCCCTTAATTGCTCCTTATGTGATAGTCCTACTTGATTTTTTATTTGTCGCTTAGATTTTCCCCTTTTAAGAAACATAGGTGAGTCTAGAACCACCTTAATAGAGGTCCTAAACACCTCTAGGGCCATAGGTAAGGGACGGGTAGTGCACGCATAGGGTACGTATCAGATGCTATTAGAACGCTTAGATAATAATTGAAAAGGGGAGGGTAATTGGGTAGTAAAGGAGATGATGACCGGTGCGCTAATGCTACACGTACCACCTCTCTATGGGGAAGGTTACCGAGTATTGCATAGAAGTGATCCTATAAGCTAATAAACTTAGGACCCCTTTAATCCCCGTATTAAAGTAATCTCTATTTGTTTAAACTATTTTATTTCCTTTAAAGACTAATTCGCTTAAATTGAGTTTGGCCGGGACCCACCATTGAGGACCTCGAGGGGTGTCTAACACCTTCCTCTCAAGGTAATTTCGATCTGTTACCCAATCTCTGGTAAAGTAAACCGGTTTATGAGCTATTTGCTTTAGGTGCCCTAACGCACCTTAATCCGTTAGGTGACGGCTCTTCAAATTCCATACCACGTCCCAAAAGGAAATGAGTTGTCCCAAAAATGTCCAAACTCGGACTCTGCGAGGAAAAAGAGGGTGCGACACTTGTCACAACCCGAATACCACCATAGGCATCGTGATTGCACCTAATCTCCAAGACTAGGTTAGCCAATCACTAACAATGGTAAATTAACAAAACATGATATAATAAGATAGAATTTAATATAACAGTAGAAGTAATGGTAACATAAGTCTATAAATAGCGAAAAATACAATACAACTTCCTAGAACTAGGTAGTAAAGAGTCATGAACTCTCACACAATGTATAAGTATGTCTAAAAATACAATACTAATTGGATATGAAAATAACAGTATCAATGTAAGGATGTGACTCCTAGGGATTGCGATAGTCATGTAGCTCTTTCTTAAATCCCCGCGGTCAACGTAAGCTCTCACTGCCTAGTTCCACTTCCTTCAACACATGGATCTGCACAAAAATAGTAAAGACACCCAGTAAGTATCAAGACTAACCCTTATGAAGTAGTGACGAGAATCAAGTCATGTGACACTCACTAGTCAACAACCTGTGCAATATATCACTAACTGGAAATGTAATATATAAAGGATAACAATATCAAAAATCTCTTTAGACCATGTGAAAGAAATTCAACGCAAGAAAGGTTCAATTTTGATAACAAATTATCAAATAAAAACATAAAAACTTAACTCCCACTATCCATATCTTTGTCACAATAGCAGTATCCACCTGTATTGCTCCATACCTAGACACAATAGCAATATCCAACATTATCACTCCACTTGTCCAAGACAACAATATTCACATGTATCATTCCACACTGGATACAATAGCAATATCCACCCTAATAACTCTGCCCTGACAATGTAACAAAATCTACCTGCATCGTTGCACCCTGGTACAATAACAATATCAATCACAATCTCATGGCAAAAATCATGTGCCAACACCCAAACAATACGCCCAACATGTCCACATGTGTTGTAATCACGACAACATAATAAGTCAAATCATTACCAAATACATTCAGTCATAATTTTGTCAATAAACTACAAAAGGACATGGAAATAAATAAATGCGGATGAGGGTTCAACATTAAAAGCATGACTACGGCTAGATAAAATTGTAATAATCAAGTTCATGTAGTCACGAAGTGATTAAGCATGTATCGTATAAATCATATCATCCAGTCAAGGAATATTAATAACTGAAGGTTTAATCCTTTCAATAATCACATGTGGCACCCGTGTACACGCTCGTCAGCTCGTGTACACGTCACTCTTCACGTAACACGAATAAACATTTAAGGGCAGATCCTAAGGGTATTCCCTCACACAAGACTGGGTAAGATACTTACCTCAAATAAGCTGTCACGACCCAAACTCTATAGGTCGTGATGGCGCCGGACACCACTGTCAGGCAAGCCAACCCCTAAATTAGTTGAAATACTTTCCTACTTAACATCTTCAATATCGTTGCCTTTCATTGCATTTCATAACTAAATAAATAAATTTTCGTAAATTAAATACGACAGAAAATCAATTTAATTCAATAAAATAAATCTCAACACATCCCCAGAACTCGGTGACACAAGTACATGAGCAACTTCTAAGAATTTATACAATTATACAACGCTTGTACAAGGAACAAATTGGACAAGGTCTGGGAAAAAATGAAGTGTAAATACATAGAAGGGAGACTCTGTAATCTGCGGAACGTCTCCGGATGAATGCAGCCCATATAAATCTCCAAATAAATCACTGTACTATGAAGATACCCGTGAAACAAAATGCACAGCAAGTGCAGTATAAGTACATAAACAAATATGTACCCAGTGAGTATCCCATCTAATCTCGAAGAAGTAGTGACGAGAGGTCGACTTGACACTCACTAGGGTCCAACAGTATAATATAATAGGGTATAATGGAAACGGTAGGCATGTAAGACAGTGAACAACAAATACGTATAAAGCATAGAAATCCAAGGAAATACGGAAAATAAATAACAATTTCCGCTTTCTTTTCCCCAAATTTCTGTCAAGTCAATACCCACGAATAATAACAAATAGTCACGCGCACACAAGAATAAGACAACCGTCCGGAGTCGTAGGGTGGTATATAAAGACTGAATGGTCGTAAAGCTCCCCACGATCGCGAATCATACCTGCGACTCGTGTGCTGACTCGATCATATCATGTAATAATAAGATCACCCACGATCATGAATCATACCTGTGACTCGTGTGCTGACTCGATATAAAGCTCCCCACGGTCGCAAATCATTCCTGCGACTCGTGTGCTGACTCGATATACAACGTGTATATATATATATATATATAT
>ML289873.1:81744-108611 GCA_005239495.1 Nicotiana undulata | reverse complement strand
CAGGGTCTGCACAACACAAGGAAGTGCAGTGTAGTATCAGTACAACCAACCCCATGTACTGAGCAAGTGTCAAGCCTAACCCCGGTCGAAGTAGTGACGAGGCTAGACTTAGCATAATACGACCACATGTCCTAGTCTAAGCAGATATATGAACAAGAAATAGAGGAGATACCTGCATTCTCTTCATATTTTCTTCAACACGTGCTGGAATATTTTCTTCACCAATTGCACCTTCATTATGTTCTGTTTTTTTTATTAAAAATGTTAAATCATACTGGATAATAGTGGCTTGACAGATTAAAGAGATATGTAGGTGTGTTATAAGATCTATATTAATCTGTAGATATGTGTCAGTAAGATGTATTTAATTGTATATATTTTGTATATATAATGTAGACATATTGTAGATATTTTGTAGATAAATTGTATATATGTTGTAGATATTCTGTGAAATTATTGTAGATAAAGTGTAGTTATTTTGTAGATACTTGTTTTGATGGTGCTGGCCTGCACTGGTTCTACACTAGTGAACTGAAATTGCTGATTGTTCATGTCTTTTGGTTGGTCAGTATTTTTTGTTGAACTACCAGAAAACTGAAAGTTTTATATTAGTTTGTATATATATTTTAGAGGTGACATAAATTGTTTTGTTATATGAATAAAATTCAAATCTTACATTTGCATCAGCTTGGTCATTTTGACTGTTTATCACCTGCAAAACAGTCTTGACTAACTCATTTATTAGCACTTGAAGGCTACCAAGTTCTTCAAAGACATCTTTCCTAAAATCTGCAAGTTTTTCATCGACCTACATGTTAAAAAAATACATTGTTAACTTCATAGTATGTCTTAACATACATTAAAGAACATATGCACTATTATGTATAGATCACAATGTTGTATACATATTACCTTCTCAATGCCTCTTTCTAATTTTCTAATCTTTGTAAGAATAGACTCTTTGTCCTCTTCTCCACTTGATCCTTTGGGTTCCAATGGAGGATCATCAACATTGGGATCCTCAGAAATATGTTCAACCTCTTGAACTATGTACTCAACTGTGTCAGGCAAAGACATCACTGCAATCTCTTCATGAGATTCATTTATGTTGGTGAACTAAATGAGAAAAAAACAAATTAGATTGATTAAGGCAGAATATGTAGAAGAATTGTAGATATTTTGTAGGTAAACTGTACAATCATACATAAAAATCATTTACCTTGATCCATTCAGGCTTGGTCATTCTTTCTTCAATTGCAGCTAACTAAATCTGACCCTTACTAGCTGACCAGTTAAGTATGCGAGGGATTGAATTACCAATCCTTGTAGTTATATCGGTGTTGACGGTAGAGCAACACTCATACAACCATACTTGCATGGATAGTGGGAATCCTCTAATGAGATAAGAATGAACGAAAGGATTTAGCTTGTGCCTAACTGATTCCATCAACTGTCTGTAAGACTGAATACCCCATGGGTATGTCTCGCACTGACCGGATTCCACCAAATAAAATCTAAAATGATCTACCAACCCAACATGGTCTTTCTCTGAAGGACAAATGAAGAATTCTAAGAGATAAAGAATACATAACTTCACTGCATCCTCATCATTTACCCAGCTTCTGTTGGTTACAATTTGTTTCAATTATGTCTTCTCCACCTTTACCTTGTTTGGAAAGTAGTTGCTCATTATCTTACTGACATAATTCGTAGTGTAACCAAAATATGTCACCTGGGTATGACATCTAAGACCAGTTATTAATGCAAACTCTCTCAATCCAAAATTTAGCCTCGCACCCTTTAACTCAACTGAAAAATATGAAGCATCGGATGAACTCAATTCATACTTCATAAGAAGATGAATAGCTTGATTTTGCATGCATAGACTGGAAAATGACAGTAAATAACCAAAGCATGTCTTTTTGAATAGCTTCAAACCATTTGGAGACAAAAGCTCTTTAATTTGGCTAGGGATGCTAGGGTCACACTGGAATCTAAGCACCCCATAATCAACATTATGGGGTGCAAAATAATGATCATTCTGCACAAAATATAAATAATCTCACATTAATACAGTACTTAAAAAAATAGATACATTTGCAATTTATCTATAACATAACTACAAATAAAATACAGAACATCTACAATTGTAAACATATAATAAAGCTACAATGAATCTTCAAATGAAGACGAAATAAGCTCACATTAATACAGTGCTTCAAAAACATATATACACTTACAATTTATATACAAATTAACTACAAAAAATCTATAAAATATCTAGAATTTTAAACAGATCAATACATCTACAATTAAACTTCAAAATGAAGACAGCTAATCTACAAATATCAAAAGAACACAGATTATGCAGATTTTTACCACCTAAAACAAACTAGATAATTAGTGAAGAAATTACTAAATTCTTACCTTCCCCAATGACTGTTTTCGAACATTTTTAGGGGCTTTTTTTGAATTTTTCTTCTTTTGGGACTTTTTGAACTGTGAGACACCTTCGCTTTCTTCCCAGGTTTAATGATAGGCACGTCTTCAACAAAATCATCATCGCACAGTATCTTTTTTCCTTTCCTTTTCGCTTGTTTGACTAGCATCGAAGATTCTCCAGCATCGAAATCGTGCTTTTGCTTAGTTCTGGCTTCAGCCCTGATTTGACGCGGAGAAATACTATGCTTGTTATCTACACTTGCATGCGCTGATTTCCCATGATTTTTAGGTGACTGGGGTGATAACACACCCAAATCGAATGAAGGTATATCACCTTCTCTAGCTTTTTTAGGGTTGTGCTTCGAAGGTTGTACTTCTTCATTGGCAAAATCTGAAGCTGAAGGTAAATGGGCGTATTAAGTTTGATGAATTGAGTTCAATTTTGACTGGTTGTAGAATGAAAAATTTGAAATTGAACATTAATGGAGGGTTTATGGATGTTTTTGAGGTTTTAGCAGAGGAAAAAGTGGTAAGGAACGTGGGTTTGGGGTGATATGTGGGTGAAGGTGTGAGTTTGTGAGAGAGAAACGTGGGAGGTGTGGGATTTGGAGGAATATATTGTACCATTAATTTAGGAGGATATACGGTACATTTAATGTACAGTTAAAACACTATATGGTATAGAATTGATAATTAGATATACTAAATGTAATTATATCAAACTTTAAACATTGAGGGTAATAAAGTTTCTTATATGGTATAGGAATGTAAAAATTCCTTAAAAGACTATGGCACCTTCGGATTGTGTAATAATGATGAGTTAGGGAAAGCCATCTGTGTGCTTAGAAGATCATTGCTCGAGTTGTCATCCACTTCAGAGAAGCTAATGCACTCACTTTGATGTTGGTTTCTGAGACTCTCCTCCTTCAGTGACCATTTGCTTTTGGCAGCAGCATCACCATACGTCGAGTTCACGTCGGGTTGCTATATCTCCCCAACCCTTGTTTGGAGCGAGTTCAGGAACTACGACTGATCTCCTTTCCCCTTGTACTGCCACGATACTAATGAATCTTCCATAACCATTGTACTTTGAAAAACTAAGGGGTCGTTTGGTATAAGGCATAAGAAGATATAATGCTGGTATAAAAATTTAACACAACCTTAATACTTTATTTGTTAGCAAACCTGGTATAAATTATCCCGTGATAAAAATTAATCCACTTGTTCTAATCCCCAAATTTGATAGACTAAAAACTTGGATATCAGATCTCTCAACTATCCCACTTGTGAAAACGTTCCTCAAATTTGATATGGATATTGGATGAATGCAGAAAGATCAACGTCTTAATGCAAATTGCTTAAACTACCACTCGTCACAACAAGTCATGCTTGCTTCCTTACCACCAGCAGATTTGTGCTCAACTAGCGAGAGCACAAGTCAAGGGCTTTGACTTGGCTCACCTCCTCTTCTGACCCAGCATGATCTAATCATTTAGCATATTTTCATATCAAAATTTGAGAGATAGATTCAGAAAAAACACCGACGAACGTTCTAGAATCAGCTTGGTAATTCATATATCAGACAAAAAGGAGAGGTTGCGATGCGAGCTCTTCTATGGTTATTATTTTTCTATCAGTATTACTGCCTTTGTTTTGTGGGGTATTTCGGGGGCTGGGGGTAGAAGCAATTTGAAGATTTCAACATATACTTTCAGCCAAAACAAAATCTCCATCCTTATTTACATCGAATAAGGACAAATACTAACACTGTTGCAATATACCCATCGTATAGAGAGCTTTTCCCTGACTAGTTTTCTGCTTTGTTCGACTTCTTGCTTTTCTTTTGTTTTTGCTTCAGCTGAGTAAGGCCTGCAGATGTGATTTTGACATTACCCTTAACTGCAGCAACAAGCTCAGGATCTGTGCATGCCTTCATCAATTCCTTTTCTCTGCTCGTAGCCTCGGGCATGTGACTGAACAAATTCATGGCTGTCTTCGCCGCTGCCAAAGGAAAAAGATTTAGTCTAACAAAATATTTCCTGACATATCAACCCAATAGAATAGAAAAATGGCTCTATCGAGACAGGATACAAATGAGAATATAAGCCAGAATCCTATGCCCAACACGGCAAAAGTATTTCACTTCTCTGTATAAAACCTTTGACAGCAGCCACAAGTTAAAAAATCAGTGACAGCATGAAATATTACCTTTTCCTTTCTTAACAGTGCCTGGAACTAATTTCACACGATATTTGTAGGATTGTAGAGCATTATAAGGACCACAGACGGGTACAGCATATAGTAGAATATCATTTGGCAATGGATTTCCAGTCAAGTAGTCCACATCATTTAATTTTTCTTTCTCTTCTTCACCAATCTCATGAATATCCTCCTCCTCCATGACTATCCTGTCCCTGTCATTAGCAGCATTACCTGCACTGGTTAAAGAATGACCATCTCCTCCATTTGCTGTACTTTGCAGACTCTCATCTGAATTTTCCTGACAATCCCGAGAGAGATGACCCACCTTCTTACACTTGTAACATATTTTTGAAGCATCTTCAGGCCCTATAACCATGGGAACAAAATGAAGTCAGATTCAGAGTCAATATAACACTTTGTATGCATATTGGACTGCTATATTTATATTTCAAGCCATCCAAACTTCATCCCTATTATCACCCTGTTTTCCCTCCCACCAATAACCAAAAAGCATACACTTTTATAGAGGCTTCGAAATAAGGAAGTAAAAGATTCAGAAATTGAACCTTTCGCATTTCTGGAAGTTCTTTTGGCATTTAACTGACCTAATATACAACGAAGCAGTGCTGTCAAAGGCTCATTTAAGGTGCGCTTAAGGTCTAAGCTTCAGGGACGGTGTTTCGCATAGCTTAATCTACGCACTAAGGTGTGAGCTCTCATTGCCCATGAGGTTCTGTCTTGAATGGAGCGGATACTAAACAACAAATATAATTGGCAAATAAGTGTATTAGTTGTTGAGGAAAACATTAAGAACGAATTTGTTACTTTTCTTTTTTTACATATATATTTTTATTTTTGTCCTTCATTGCGCCCTTTTTACTAAAGCCCACACCCAATAGACCTGGAGCGCTTTTAGCTTTTCGCCTTTGACAACACTGCACCGAATGTCACAACAGATGTGAATAGCAACATAAGTTACTTGCATTTAATCTTCAACACTGTCACCTTTTTCCTTTTTTATGGAAATTAGATTTCTAATTCTAATGTGTCACTGCATAGTTTCCATCAATTGCCAAAAGGTGTCTGACCACATACAGACGTATAATACATAGGCAAATCAAAAAATTGGCTGCAGTAGAAAACAAACATAAGTGAATATTTCTCACTACAGTCAAATGTAGAAAAAGATAGTGTAAAATACCACTTGGCAGAAAAATTATCTATTGCAGAAACCCAAGGTAACTTAAAACTGCTTCATTTTGCTAGCCATATAAACAGACATCGAACTCACCAGTAGTAGCTTTTGCTCCCTTATCTGGCTCTGCATCAACCTTTTCACTCTGGATTGTTTGATCAACCTTTTCTACTTTTCCAGCAGACTGCAAATTCAGTGGAATCGTAACTAATGCATGCATTGATGGATAATGAACATGTAAAACTAACAGCACTTGAAGATCTTAGAGAAGAAGTTCATATATTCATTTGTAAATTCATACACTTTTGCTGGGAACCCAAGTGTGAATAAGCATCAAATCATGAAGAAGAAAAAAAGATGGTAAATGATAAGAGGAAATCCCATAAAAGAAAAACAATATATCATCAACTTCATGATCCGCATCAAGTATGATAACAGGACATTGCAACTGCTAAGTAGGTTAAATGTGTAATGGGAATGAAAGCAAATCATGGATTGGTAATGCTCATTGGTGAGCTTGAATAGATAGTCATGTTAAGAGAACTTCTAGCGGAAGGAGATTCTAGTTGTGATGTGTACAGGAAAGAGAAAATGGAGAGATTCCACACTGCTATTAGAAGCCTGACCTTTTCTTTGGCTATTAGTGCACTTCAAAACCTAGAAGCACCCATCCCACCCAAAAAATGACAGGTTTTAGCAACACATTTATGACAATCCAACCTATTATCTACATCAATTGCAAGATATCCCCATGGCTTTAGGTTACATAGGTAAAACAAGATACTCTTCATATAAGTACCAAAGATACTCTTGAGTAAAAGCCTTTTAAGACCCAAAGCAGGAGCCCATATACTAAGATCATTATAGCTGCAAAAACGTGGAGTAGAACAGGAAAAAAAAGAGCAAACCAAACCACTGAAAATGAAACAGTTCCGGAAACACAAACTGATACAATACTCACCGCCAGCAGAGTCATCCGAATACGCCGCTCCTCCTCATCCTGATCTGCATATTTCTCCTTTATCTTCTTAAGTTTACCCTTTTGCCCGCGCATGACTTTTCCTCCGCCAGACTTAGAATTGTTTACATCTTCATCACACTGCTTCTGAGTCTTCTGGTTTTTCTCTGACTGCTTCTCTTGCCTAGCGGGTGCACCCTCAGTGCTATCACTGCCTTTCTTAAGCTTTCTTCTTTCCGCTTTTGTAATATAAGGCTTTTCTCTCTGTGTTACTTTTTTTTCTTCATTATCATGCTGCTCTGCAGATCCTAATAGAGGAGGGACCCCATGGTTTTTAGTAGATGCAGTAGAAGATCCAATTTCGAGAGCTCTATCAATAAGATCCTCCAGCTGTGATGTCCCAGAAGTAGCCATTATCCCCAAAGAATCAGATAGACCATCATTGTTTATGCTATTAACTTTAACAGAAGAGTTGTGTGAATTGGTAACTTCATCATCAAAGGTGCTCAATAGGCTATTAGATTGAACTTCATAAGAAGTGCCCGCAACACTTGACCTATCATTTGGCACATCTGTGATATCTTTATCTACAGCGGGTGTTTCCATTGACAACTCCTCCTCAGAGTCGGAATCAGGAATTGCTAAGGATGGGTCACTTTGTTCAGCATCATTTAATCCTTCCTCTTCACCTCTAACCCTCCTTTCATTCAAGTGAAACCCCAAAGAACTTTCATCCAGGCGAAATAATATTCCAAAGCCCATAATAAGAGGGTGTGGCGGAAGAAAATTCTTTTTACCACGGATCATGAAACTTCCAACAGTAAGATATTCACCTGTCGGAGCAGTTTTACTGACCTGATTTGGATAAACCCACCAAGCACTAGTCACTATCTTTGAGTCCCATGCCTGGCTTTGGCAAACCTAAATCACAATTTAGTAAATATTGTGAGGTTGCTGCTTCCCACCTACAGCAGATATGATAATATGAAATCTGCACAACTTACAGTGAAGCACCCAGCTTGGTTCAATGTGAGAGGAGGTATTGGCATCTCAGGTTTGTGATTCTTGATCACAGTGCTGGAAGCTCCATGGAGCTCTGCATGTACGTACCTATTTCAAGGAAATTTTTGCTCATAAAACCATCACAGAAACAATTAACAAAACCCCAACAAACTTCACGAAATACAAGAGAGCTTAGATATCTGATTACATAAAAGAACTAGACATATATTAAACAGGAAGTCATCAATTAGGAAACAATGTAAAGTTATTATTACAACAACAACAACAACAACAACAACAACAACAAACCCAGTGTGATCCCACAATAAATTTAAAAAAAACTCAGAATAAATGAATAGGCATGGACTAAAGGTAATCTAGCACCAAAAATTTATATCAGATAAGAGCAGAAATCCCACCTTTCCTCTCTTTCTTCTGTCAAACAACCTATATTTTTACAAGGAGTGCAAAGTTGTCACATTCTGTTCCTCTGACTTGCTTATGATTGATAAAGTGCTAATTCAGCTGCTTCATTCTAGCGAATGTAAACCTTTCCTTTTTTGGGTGGTCATCATAAACTATTTTTGGGTGGTCATCATAAACTATGGTCTCTTTTCCTATAACTAAAAGTTTGAGAATAACGCAACACCAGGAGTTTACATCTCTAAACTCCATATGCTCAATCTATAATATGTCACTGCTTGATGGGGCATAGAGTTCAAAATATTGATTTGACTTGTTTAGTATAAGTGGAAGAAGATATATTAAAACAATGATTAAAAGATAGTTTGATAGAGAATACATCACATCATAGGTTAAGAATTAATTAGTATAATAAATTTGAATTCTTAAAAATTGTGGAAGTTATATAGAATAAAATCATTATGAAATGTGCTAAACATTTTGGAATGGCTCAAAATGGAAAGAGTATCATGTAAACTGAAATGGAAGGAGTAAAACTTTTCATGGGATTCAACATCTAAAAGAAAAAAGTGCTAGTTGCCCAATACGTTTTTCCAATAAATGTCCAATAAAAACACATTCTTGATTGCCTTCTCAATAAATAAATCAAGCATTTTTCTATGTGGACCTTAGGCGGGCGCCTCTCCAGAGTGCAATGGAGGTCACCAACCTCGGCCATGGGCCTTCTTGCTCGCCCACTGACCCCAATAAATGTTGATTAAAGACACATTCTTTATTGCCTTCTCAATAACAAAATCAAGCATCTTTTCCCCCCTTTTTATAGACCTTAGGGCACGTGCTCCTCCAACGTGCAATGAAGGTCACCAACCTAGGCCATTGGGCCGTCTCAATAACTAAATCCAGCATCTTAAGCGGTGTTAATCTGGAACCAAATAATCTTGACAATCAAGTAGGTTTAATTTACTTACAGATCTCCTTTGGACATGTATCGCTTGACTATCATCTCATTCTGTTGTGCATCACGTCCACTTATGACTAGATAATTCTCACTGCTGACGAACCAATTAAATTTCTCAAACCAGTGAACTTTGCGCATATGCGAAATCACAGCAACCGTCTTTTCCTACATATTTATAGTACAAAAGGAAGTGTTGTGTCAGTTAACAGTACAAAGATAAACAGCCTCTCAGATGGCATATTTAATCACCAAAGAAACTTCAACTGTAACAATAGGCGTCTATTGACTTAGTTTAACATTATATCCTCCTTAGTTGCCTGTAACATATTCATCAACAGTCTATAAAGAAACTAAAAAAAATGAACATATTCACCTACAGCAAAGTGCTTATATATGGTCCCAAAAGATGCGTTTAGATAATTGTGGGACCAATCACTAAGCTAACAGTTGCATTCTGCTGATTCTCATAATCAACTTAAATTGACGATACACAGGGAACGTACTATGAAACAATGACATATCCAAACGTCGTTTCACACAAGATATAAAAGTTAATAGTTCTATGGAGAAGATTTTTAGGAAATCACATCAATAAAAGCTTCTATAGATTGCAATGGGAACTCCAACATCAATGCCCAAAAAGGCCCCTGTAGATGGATTATCAAAAGCTCCTCAGGGTTACAACCACTAAGAAGACAAAGATTTACTGAACGTCTAGTACTTTTACAACACAAAATGTGAAAGGTCACTGATCAAACTTTTAGCTACCTGAGATAGCTGAAGACGTGTCTTTCTCTCAGCAGCCTTGAAAGCTTTTTCATGAGCAGTTACAGTCTTCTCTTGCTTGCTTTCCTGTCTTTTCTTCACTTCATACCACCGTCGCGCATTTGCATGGGCTGAAAGTGCAAGATCAACTTCAACCTATGAAAAGAGAGCATGAAAACTCACACATAATTACTTTTTTTTTTATGAAGTAAGAGATATTATAAAAAGCATCAAGAAGATGCAAAAGAGCACTGTCCAAGTGCTAATAAAAAAGATGATATGTTAGCTCTGTACAGATGGACTCACACACAATTACTATCATTCATGCTCAAATCGCTGCATTCTTCAAATCAATCACAAGCTTAAGTAAAGGATTTGAACCAACATTAATACTACACAGGCAGTATATATTAGGTGGGTACAAAAAGTTTTGCCACATGTGGGTTCTTAACAGAAAAATTAAAGAGAAGATCCAATCAGCAAAAGATTTTCAGGTCACCATACCTTGTCGACTGGTTGTGTTTTTTCATCATCATCCATTTCATCGAGATTGTTGCTCAAGAGCAAAGTCATGCAGTTTCTTTCAAGATGGAGCTTGTCAATAAGTCCCGCTACAGGATTTCCAGATCTCTTCTCCTCTTTCACCATTCTAGCCAAATCTTCCCAACTCATTCCATTTGCAAGAGCTACACGTACTGCTAAGATAGCAGCATCAACATCTTCCAAATTGTATTCTATCAATTCTGCCATCTTAATACAATGTTCAACTTCTTGTTTTAATGTTACTACACGGTTTTCCTGCATCATATCAGAAAAGCTTTTGAACTCAGAAAGCATAGTAGTACAAGGTCCACTGAGATGGTGATGGGACAACAAATGAAGAGTCAATCAAACAAAGCTACAGCAGTGTATCACTTCGGAAATATTTTCTATTAGATGTGCACATTTGAAGCAACCGAACATTGCTAAAGTAAGTTTTACATATTGACTAGTTTTTCTCTTTCATTATGCAAGGAGCTAGCCTCAATAGAAAAAGAGATCATTCAGACAGAAGTCATTTGACAAACTTAAACAGGAAATAACTACGGTATTTCTTGCTTCCCAAGTCAAATAAAAAAGATATAGATGAAAGGCAGATTTCTTTTCATGAAAATAAATGACAGTATATTTTTTATAGGTGAAAGTAAGTGTAGGAGTCATTATGCTGATTTTAGAATCTTCAATATATGAAGCAGCAGAAGAGGGGAATCTGTCTTCGGTCTTTTTAGTTATTTATTATCCTTTTGAGCAGAAGGACAAAGAGTACAACTGATAACCATCCCTCCAGTTACTACAAGCACATAATGGGAGAAAGAGGACAGAGAGAAGAGTATATGGAGGATTGTTCAACCTAGGTACAATTCCACGCATCAGTAGCAAATAAGTATGATGTTCCTCTTCATGCTATCGAAGAAAGTCTGTTTGGGATGTACATTCTTTCTCATCGAATTCAACATCCTTCCCCCGCAGCCTCAAATCCCACAAAATTATTAAAAAGCACAAAAGAAAATTTTACTCCCACTTTTTCTCATCAAATCTTCCCAGTATCCAGACCGAAATGAGTAAAATTTGCACCTTGCTCACACTATAGAAGCTTTAGAAACCTCCAAGAAAGCCAGTGAGCTAATCTACTTTGTTTTCACAACATTTATTCCCAAGTATATCTCTTTCCAGGACAATGCTGCTTTTTTTTGTTCTTTTGATAGGTAAATTACATGTTGATGTTTCTGACATATTGCAACATATCTGTGCCGTGGAATCCTGAAACTTTCATTTATCATGAGGATTATCTATTAAAAGTATCTCCTGTCCTAGTGGAGATTCTTTTTGTCTTTCACTGGGACTTAATTTAAATGGAAGAAATAAGTAGGTTTCTTTCAAAAAAGAATATATCATGTCATACTTATGTCTTCCATTTAAAGCACGTACCACTTATCCACTAGTTAAAAATCACAACTTGCATCCTCCCAAAACCTTTTATGCCCTTTGAGATCAACTCTGACCCATGAATTCCAAGATTAGCCAGAATTTTCACACAAGAATTCAAATATTTACAGGCTTAAATGCATACTTCCTAGAGTAATTGAGAGCAACCAACTGAAATGCTTCATTATCATTAATAGTACATGCGACACGGACCTGGTCAGTGCGGATCTTATTAAGTTTCTGCATTGCAGTGCTTTCTTTGGCTTTTTGCTGTTGTTCTGAACGTTGACTTTCAATCTTACTATAGAACTCATCCAATGCTGCATTAAATGTCTCAAACTTCATAAAATCCCGAGACTTAAACTGATTCAATAACAGTGGGCAGAATTCATCATACATCTGCAGAAAAGAAAGCCTCAAATAAATCACTCTTCTGAAAATATATAGGTCCAGAAAAGAAGAATAAATGGTCTCAGGGGCGAAAAAATCTCAAAGGCAGGGTACAACTGCAACCTTCTCAGAAGCTCCGTTATTACACATGCTGGAGTCCTTTTTTGACAAAGCTTTTTGCTGCATTAAGATGTAGCCTTCCGGCACTTTCTCACCCAGTATAACGTCCTCCAGCCAGTCTTCAAACTGCTTAACCGCCTCTATCAGAGAATGAAGCATCTCGCCTTCTAATTCAAAACCTTTGCCAATCTTTGCATTTGGAACTAAACCAGCATCCAAAATAATGTGCTCAGAAAGCGCTGGACCATAACCTAGTGCCTCTCCAAGAACCACCTTCAATGTCGGTGACTTTGCACGAACACCATCAATCACTTTTTTAGTAGAATCAGTAGCTTTTATGTTTTTTCGGTTACCCTGCTTTTGTTGAAGTGCATCAGATCCATCATTCCCCTGTTCATTATCTTCCACGCCTTCATTTTTATCGGTCTCGGCTGAAGACATCAAGGCTGCCTGCAACTTTTCGGTAGTCGTGCGCTTAAAGAAACGGCATATTTCAACTGGATATCGATGACGAGACATGATAGCAAGACCTTTATCGTCATCCCTGCACAATTGTGAGTTACATGTAAAAGCAAGCATTGCAAAATTCGTGTCCTCAAGAATAATCCTACATGATGCCTGTCAAGTTTAGCTGTTAAAAAAAAAGGAACTGCAATAACTTTTTCCAAAAACAATAACTGGAATTACAGAGGGCTCGCATACCATCACAGAAGGCATTAATGGCCCAGGCAGCTTCCTCACAATCACAGCGAGGGCAAAAGGTGACTCTAGGTGTTACAGAAGGTGAAGCAGATGCATCTGCCCAAATTGGATCTAGATCCAATGAAGCCGTAACCAGGAAGGTTGAAGAAGAGAAAGCTCAGAGGCTGCAAGCTCAGAAGCAGTGGAATGAAGTGGTTCAGGAGTCAGCTAGTGGTGGGAAAAGCGATCCAGCAAGCAGTGGGAAGAAATCATGGGAAGAAAGATGTCAGGGAAGAAGGCTTCGATTTGGGACAATGTTGATATCTCTAAGATAACAAATGCGGGCTTCAAATTTAGAGTATGTTTCTCCATCCATGCATGATGAGTCTCCTATCGTTGAGATTGAACTGGAGGATATTACTTCTGAGATAGAATATTGGAGGAATGTGGTTGTATGCTATATGTTGGGTGCTCCCCCCTCTCTTTTGTTGTTATTAAGGTACATACAAAGGCTTTGGGCCAACATAGGCTAAACAAATTCTTATGCTTAAGAATAGGTTCATCCCAGTTAGGTTTGATAGTGTTGTGGGGAAGAATGATGCAGAGGAATCTATCACTTTTGACAGCAAACCGTTCATTGTGAAGGCTTGGAGCTCTGATATGGAGTTTACCATAGAGAAGTTGTACACAGTTCCAATTTGGATTAAATTTCACGGGCTGGACTTTAAGTAGTGGAGTCCAAGAGGTTTGAGTAAATTAGGAAGTCTAGTGGGGAAGCCATTGATGGTGGACCACATCACTGAGAAGAAGATAGGTCTAGCTCTGAATTTTGCAAGAATGTTAATGGAAGTGGATATGGATGCATACTTACCTGATGTATGGGCACTCCGAGAGAGTGTGATTGAACAAAAGGTCTTATATGATTGGAAGCCAACTTTTTGTTAATTTTGTAAAAAGTATGAGCACTCTGAGAACGTATGCAAGAAGAAGAATATTCCTAAACCAACCCAAAAGGAGCAGGAGGTCCACCCTGTGCAAAAGCAAGTGGACCATCAGAAGAATAAAGATGGGGATAAGAGGCAGGTTATTGTACAATCACAAGGTGCTCAGAAGGAGTCAAGTGCTAATACAAGATGGGTCACACCTATGAAAACAGGGAAGACCCATCACAAACAAGATCAGCATTTTGTTAATGTTAATTCATTTCAGGTATTATATAGACCTGGAACTAGCAAGCAAGTAATGAAGGAAACAGTATGAAATGAGCGAGGTCAGCCCATTCCTTATTCAGGGGATGGTTCAGATTCTTTCCTGGAATGTTAGGGGGCTGAATCCCTGATAAGCAGAAGGAAGTGAAGCTCCTTTGCAATGAAGAAAAGGTTGGTTTGATAGGCTTGTTAGATACTAAAATAAAAAAGGATAAGATGGATCAATTAGCTGATAAAATGTTTAGTGGTTGGCACCACACTACAAACCTGGACTCTTACTATAATGGGAGGATTTGGATCACTTGGAGGCCTTATTACTACAGAATAATTCCACTTAGTATCATTGCTCATATAGTAACTTGTGAGGTGTATTAAAACCCGCTTCAACTGACTCTTGTTATTTTCTTACACATTTAATATAAAGGAAGAGAGAAAGGGATAATGGGAATGTCTAGTAAACCAGAATACTGGTTGTAATTTGCCTTGGACGGTAATAGGTGACTTTAGTTCAGTACTTAAAATGAAGGATCGGATTGGAGGTAATCCAGTTACATAGGCTGAGGTGGTGGATTTCCACAATTGTATTTAAGCATGTGTTTTAATTGAACTACCTCATCAAGGGAATAGAGACACATGGAATTACAGACATTGTAGTTAGAGGATTTATTGTAAAATTGACTGGGCTTTCACCAATGGTGAATGGATTGATTCTATGTCTTCATGTAAAGCTAAGTTTCTACCTGAAGGTATTAGTGACCACTGCTCTGTGAAGATAGCATTAAAAGAGGAGGAGCCTAGAGTTTCAAGAGAATGAACATGAGAATATCAAAAGTCCAGACAATCATCTTATTTAGCAGAGATTTTTTGCAGCAGAAAAGCATAGCCACTTGGATTAGACATGGTGATGACAATACTATATACTTTTACACAGTAATCGACCACGGGAGACTTTAAAAGGCTACTAATATACTGGAAGATGAAGAAGGTGGATGGCAATCTGATCCAGATGTAATTGCTAAGCTGTTGTGGACTACTATAAAGAGTTACTTGGGAAGAAAGCTGATTCAAGACTGAAAACCTTTAGGGATTTCTTGAGTAACGGTCCACTTTTAGCAATGGAGCAGCAGCATGTAGACTTGTTGAATCCATTGCAGAGAAAGATGTAAAAACTGCAGTGTTTCATATTGAAAGTAGTAAAAGCTCTGAGGTCCAGATGGATATGGTAGTGGATTTTTCAAAGCTGCTTGGAAAAAGGACATCAATGAGGCAGTTCTGCAATTTTTCAGAATGGCAAACTACTAAAACAACTGAACTCACCAGGCTCAAACCACCCAATAGGAGAACGACACCGACGATCATACAAAGCCTCGAATGGGGCCATCTCGATGCTGGACTGATAACTATTATTGTACGCAAACTCAGTCAAAGGCAAGAACTGGTCTCACTTACCCCCAAAATCAAGCACACATGCCCTGAGCATATCCTCCAATATCTGAACCGTACGCTCCGACTGGCCATCAGTCTGAGGGTGAAATGCTGATCTGAGATCTTTCTGAGTGCCCATCTCACTGTGCAATGCTCTCCAAAAGTGCGAGGTGAACTGAGGACCTCGATCTGATATAATGGACACTGGCACACCGTGCAACCGGACTATCTCGCGAATGTAGATCTGGGCTAGCCTCTCAGAAGTATATGTAGTAGCTACAGGAATGAAATGTGCCGATTTGGTCAATCTATCCACAATGACCCAAACCGCATCAACCTTCCGCGAAGTCCGAGGCAACCCAACCACAAAGTCCATATTGATGCGCTCCCATTTCCACTCAGGAATGGACATCTGCTGGAGTAGGCCTCCTGACCTTTGATGCTTGCACTTAACCTGCTAGCAATTAAGACACCTAGCCACATACTGCACAATGTCCTTCTTCATCCGCCTCCACCAGTAATGATGCTTCAAATCACGATACATCTTTGTCGCACCCGGATGAACAGAGTACCGAGAATTGTGGGCCTCCTCTAGAATCCTCTTCGTCAGTCCATCAATATTAGGAACACATAAACGGCCCTAGAGCCTCAAAACACCATCCTCTCCTAAAGTAACTTCCCCTGGACCACTGTCTCCCGAAGCTCTGCTAAGCATGGATCATCAAACTGCCGGGCCTTAATCTCTCCCAATAACAAAGACTGAGCAACCACGTGGGCTAGAACTCGACGAGGCTCCGAAATATCTAATCTCACTAGGAGATTAGCCAAAGACTGAATGTCTAAGGCTAGAGGTCTCTCATCTGCTGCAATGTAGGCCAAGCTACCCATACTCCCTTCCCTCCTGCTCAAGGCATTCGCTACCACATTTGCCTTGCCCGGATGATAAAGAAGAGTAATATCATAATCTTTCAACAACTCAAGCCACATGCGCTGCCTCAAGTTAAGATCCCTTTGCTTGAATAAGTGCTGCAAACTGCGGTGGTCTAGATTAACCTCACAAGACACACCATACAAGTAGTGCCTCCAAATCTTTAGAGCGTGAACAATCGCCGCCAACTCCAAGTCGTGCACAGGATAATTCTTCTCATGAACCTTCAGTTGACGCGAAGCATAAGCAATAACTCTCCCGTCCTGCATCAACACACCTCCCAACGCAACGCGTGAAGCGTCGCAATACACGGTATACATCCCAGAACCGGAAGGCAACGTCAGAACTGGTGCTGAGGTCAATGTTGTATTGAGCTTTTGAAAGCTCACCTCACACTCGTCAGAACATCAAAACGGGGCATTCTTCTGAGTCAATCTGGTCAATGGAGCTGCAATAGAAGAGAACCCTTCCACGAATCGACGATAATAGCCTGCTAGGCCCAAGAAACTCCTGATCTCTGTAGCTGAAGTAGGACGCGACCAACTCAGAACTGCCTCAATCTTCCGAGGATCAACCTTGATACCTTCTCCGGATACCACATGCCCCAAGAACGCCACGGAATCTAACCAGAACTCACACTTAGAGAACTTAACATATAACTTTTGTTCCCGCAAGGTCTGGAGCACAACTCTCAAATGTTGCTCATGCTCAACATGATCCATTTCCCTTTTCCAATTTATTGTATTTGGTCTTAACTGTTTCCTGATTATTAATGCTTCCATGTTTACTTGTTTGTTAGATACAACTCAGTCTAGGCAAAAGAGTTATGCGGATCGCCGAGTTCGAGATTTGGTTTTCATGGTAGGAGATCAGGTGTTTCTTAGAGTGTCTCCTATGAAGGGCGTGCTGAGGTTCGGGAAGAAGGGCAAGTTGAGCCCTAGGTACATTGGTCCATTTGAGATTTTGGAAAAGGTAGGAGAGGTGGCTTACAGACTTGCCTTGCCACCGCATTTATCAGTCGTGCATCCCGTGTTTCATGTATCTATGCTCCGGAGGTACATTGCATATCCTTCTCATGTTCTTGACTTCAGCAGTGTCCAGTTAGACCAAGACTTGTCTTACGAGGAGGAGCCAGTAGCCATATTAGCTAGGTAGGTTCGTCAGTTGAGATCGATGAGTTATCCTTCGGTTCGTGTTCAGTGGAGAAGTCAGCCTGCCGAGGCAGCTACTTGGGAGTCCTAGTCCGATATGAGAAGTCGTTATCCCCGTCTCTTTTCAGACTCAGGTACTTTTCTATGTCCGTTCGAGGACGAACGTTTGTTTTAGAGGTGGAGATTGTGATGACCCAAAAGGTCTTCCTTTGATAATTTAGCTAAATCTGTGTTCCGAGGCCCCGAAATCCTCTGTTAATCTCACCTCGATATATGTGCGTAGCCCGGGCGTGTAGCCGGGAAGCTCTTCTGTGAGAACTTGATGAAAAATGGAATTTATAATAATTAATGGAATAAAGTTGACTTTGGTCAATATTTTTGGTAAACGGACCCGGACCCGTGATTTGATGGTCCCGGAGGGTCTGTAGGAAAATACGGGACTTGGGCGTATGCCCGGAATCGAATTCTGAGGTCCCAAGCCCGAGAAATGAATTTTTAAGAAAATTGTTTTCTGAAATTAATAAAGGTTTTTGAAAATGATAATTGGTGTGAAAACCTTGTTACCGGGCCCGTATTATGGTTCCGGAGCCCGGAACTGGTTTAATATATGTTATGTGACTTATCTATGAAATTTGGTGTAAAACGGACTTGAAATGACGTGATTCGGATCAAAATCGGAATAATTAAGCTTCATGAAGTTTTAAGGAAATTTTATGAGTTTTGAGGTTTAATTCCTTGATTTTGATGATATTTTGGTGATTTAAAAACTTGAATAAGCCCGTAGGATGATTTGGGAGTTGTGTGTATTTTTGGTTTTGAGACCTGAGGGCTCGGGTGAGTTTCGGGTAGCTAACGGGGTGTAAAAAGTGGGGAAAATCTGATGTTTCCTTGAGTTTCTGGTGTCTGGTGCGTGCCTCTATGCGATCGCATAGGCTATGTCGCGATCGCATAGTGTAGTTGACAGGGGGGAGTTTTTAGACTCTATCCTTTCCTTCCGCGATCGCATATCCTCATCCAGGAGACTTCTGCGATCGCACCATCACTTCCGCGATCGCAGTGTGTTAGAGCCAGACTCTCTGCGATCGCAGTCCCTTTCCCGCGATTGCGATGAACAATTTCGCCCAGTTATATTTTTAATCAAAAACAGAATGTTCATTACAGGACTTTCTCATTTTCAACATTCTCTTCTTCTCCAACCCCCATTGAAGACCTCCAAGCCAATTGTAGTATTGGCTCATGACTTAGTGACACCCGATGTCGGGGTTTATTTTCCGCATTTTGGTTTTGAGTTTATCTATTTTATTCAAATTTCAGTTTGAAAAAGGTTATTTATCTAAATTTCTAATGAAAAATCGAATTGTTTGAGAATATGCCGGCTTGCCTACTTTCACGATAGGCGTCATCACGACCGGGTTGGGTTTGGGTCGTGACAAACCCTGTTCCCCGAAATGTTGCTTCTGTTGTTTCGTTTACATCCTAAGGCTAAGTATTGCATAATTCTTCGATTATTTTATTATTTCAGGATCAAATTAATTCACTTGTCTAGAAACCACGTATAAATTCAAATGTACCGTTTTACGGATAAACAGAGGTGTAGCTAAAATCATCTTTGTGACTCATTATTTACTTTTGTGACGACTTCAGTTTCTGTAGCGACCTTTTGTGGCGACCAATTTAGTCGCCACCAAGAGTTATGCGATATGTCGGTGTTTAAAGAGGCAACCAACTAAAGTCGTCTTTGTGGCGCAATATTTATATATGTGGCGACTAAATGTTTTAGTGACGACCTCCCGCAGCGATCCTTTTAGTCCTACCAAACGTTATACTAATATGTCGCCAACCTAGCTAAAATTTATTTGTGCATATTGTTTACTTTTTTTGTGGTGAGCTTAGTCGCCGCAAATGCTAATAATAGAACTATAATACCAAAGGAATATATGACTTTTTTTTTTTGGCCGCCAGAAAATCATCACTGAATACTTTAAAACTTACTTCCTGTAGTGAATACTTTAATTTTGTATCAACATTCAGAACAATCAAGCCGTGTGACCAGGAGGTCACGGGTTCAAGCCTTGAAAACAGCCTATTGCAGAAATGCAAGGTAAGGCTGCGTACAATAGACCCTTGTGATCTCGCCCTCCCCTGGACCCGCGCATAGCGCGAGCTTAGTGCACCAGGCTGCCCTTTCTTTTTTAATTCAGAACAATCAACTTTTTGGATGCTATCAGCACCATAATAATATCAATCATTATAGTATTCTGAGGAAGCAACGACAAAGAAAGCAACTAGGCTAGACCACAATGTAGTTCATAAATCATAGAGTCTTTTCTGTCAATGAAAGAATGTTCATATCTCAAATTGCTAAATCTATTTCACTGTATATTCAAAATCAAATAATGGCCTGTTGTCTTTCAAGTTCCACCAGAAAACGGTGCTTCACGGTTTCTGTACACAAACTTTCAGGAGAAAGAAAATTCAGATTCAAGACTACAATAACCGAGTCGAATAGCCCACCAGCAAAGCCACAATAACTGTTGTTTTTACCTTAAAATTTACACTGCATATACATGGTGCATTCCATGAAGTGGATAAACTGAATATCACTCGGTTACCTGTCGAAAAATAGACTCAAAACTCTGCCGAAGTTCATGGAAATAGGGTGACACACTAGCTCGATATGGAATTTAAGGTACACTGCAGTTGCCTTCCCATTCAAGATGATTGAGCAAGTGTCAAATCTGCAGTAGACAAAGTTCCAGATTGGTCGACGTCAAGATTTTCAAACTCGTCCAATAAAAGTGAAACGTCGTCTTGGTTGATCTTCCCCATCTCCTTAAGTTTATAAACCACAAATTCAGCAGCCCTTCACATATGAAAAGTGAAGAAAAGTTAGAATAACTTGATCTTGAAGTTGAAACACACTGGAATAGAATATAAAAGTACTCCCTCTGTCCCAATTTATCAGGAACTTTTTCCTTTTTAGTCTGTCCCAAAAAGAATGCCACCTTTCTATATTTACAAACAATTTAACTTTAAAAAATTCATCTATCCTTAGGGGTCATTTGGCGTATGTTGTATTAATCCTGGGATTGTCAATTTTACTGTTTTATCCTGGAATTGTTATTCCACCCTTTGGCAGGTATAAGTTATCCCGATACTATTTTTAATCTTGGGATAACTTATCGCAGGATTAGTAACCAAACAAGGGATAAGGTTGTACTAAATTTGTATCCAAGGGTTATTTTTGCGTATCTATCGTACCAAACGACCATATAATGATACTGATTTATAACACACAAATAGATAAGGCTTGTTTTGAACTACAAGTTTCAAAAGTCTTCATTTATTTATAAAATTCCGTCTGTTTCCGCCCGTGCCTAGTCAAATGGTGCCACCGCATAAGCTGGGACGCAGGGAGTAGTTCTTATTTGACAGATACAACAGGCTAATTATTGGTGATAGGCTTTTAAGATTTATATAACTTACCCAACAAGACCATCATTATCAAGATCAGCTTCTTCCAAGTCTACATTTGTCATCCTTCTTGTAAGAACCAACTTCACCAGCTCCTTCCGTCTCTTTTCCGTGTTGACTTCAGCAACATAAAGGAAGAACTGAGCCAAACAAATGGTGCTAGTCAAAATCCAAAACACAGCAAAAATGCGCCCCGCTCTTGTTGAGAAGCTTTTGTCTCCATATCCTAAGGTTGTGATGGTAGAACAGACACAATAAAAGGCATCAATGGTACTTAACTTTTCTACCTTAGCAAGGAACACCGTTCCAATAACCATTAGCACCACGAGAGAGATCGTTGTGACAAGGCACTTGTACCTTAATTTGTTTGTTTCAATTTCTTTTACAATTTCACTTGGACTAACTTTACGACGCACATGCATTGCTTTGCTTAATAGTGTTTCCTGCTTCTCCACTAGGTAATCTGCTCCTTCACTTAAAACCAGTCCGACAAGGGCCATCCCGGAGAAAACAAAGACGGAAGCAAGCAGTTTAGAAGTTGTACTATCCGGCACAAGGTCCCCATATCCAACAGTGGTCATTGTCACAACACAGAAGTAAACAGAATCAAGAACTCCGTTTACTTTCTTTCCCTCGATGTGGTTCTGAACAAGGTAAAAGCACGTGGTACCAATAGCCAAGTATATAACCAAGTAAAACATGACTTTTCTGAAACTCGGATGGAGTTTATCCAAAATTGAATCAGAACGTGGGAGTGATTGGTTGTCCTTTGTGTCATTTATCTCTCCAGGAAAAAATTCTGCCATAGGAGCACTTTTAAATCGGCGTAATCTTCTTCTCATTGGGTCAACATTTTGACAGGTTTGAGGCGGCAGATGTAATAAAGGTTGCTTTATGTTGCTGTCTGCCATTTCAAGCAGAATCAAGTACCTCTACAAACGCCGAAAGAAATCAAGGATAAGGATGCTATTAGTTCAAAAATCCCAACCATTACGCTAATGAATTGTGTTTTTTCAGTAGAGAAGCTCAACTTTAAAGCCAAAAAAGGAAAACTAGCAAGATTGTAAAATAATATTAAGTCAATCTTCTCACACTATTCATACACAACTGCACCTTGCTTTTCAGAAACACAACTTAGCATTTAAAGTGTGAAAGGAGTCGAAGACTGGAAAGCTGCAACTTATAACGAACTTATAAGCATACTACATTCGCAAAATCTATGGTTTTCAGTACATAATACCACAAAACTGTAATGCAATTTGTGTTGCCATTATTAAGGCTATGACAATGTCACATACTAGATTACCATCTTTTTTTAAGAATTTCCAGCATAATTATCAGTCGGGTCTTGCTATCCATCACTTTACAAACTCGCCTGGTTGTAGATTGCATATCTGTTTATGTTCTAATTCTAGGGTATGGAGGTATAGTCTGGTCCACTCGATGCTAATATTGATCGCAATCTGAAGACGTAACTGCTAGCGATGCGGTCACATGCATGCTTCTTCTTGCTAGAGATAGATGAATTTTCTAATATGTTTGGTGACTATGCTGAAAAGGCTGAGTTCAAAGGGAACTTATCTTTCAAATATTTTGGAAGTCTCAAACGACTAAGCTAACTCCAAATTGTTTCAGATTTAAATGGAAAAAGGAATGGTGTAAACTTAACAGCTGAAAGATATCAGCTGTCTTATACTTTTTTTTTTTTTTGGATAAACGAGAAATCCCCATTCCTTTACCTGTCTCCGGTTAAATACCAGGCTTTTGTCTGTGGTGGGGTTCGAACCCATGAGTGCGCCTAATACACACATCACACATTGCACTCTTACCACTAGTCCAAAGGCCCGAGAGCAATATGATCTGTCTTATACTATAAGAGCTTTTCTATTTAATATAGTTTTTTTTGCATCCCACAGGATCAAAAGTCAAAACCTCTGGAGAAAGATGTGTGGCAAAATGAAGGTGTTAAGCACTCCTCCAGCTAAAATTCGTTGTGTGTCAGATTCACAAACAAATGAGGACTGTGGCTTGGATTTATACTAGCTATGAATGAAGCTAAGGTTCACTAACAACCCGTAGCTACAAGTTCAACCGAACACAGTATCTTTGACAACTAAACATGGATATTTATGTGAAAAGGACTAATTTTCAAAATTACAAAAGTTCATAACTAAGAATTCTAAAGTTTGAACTCATCAAGTTTAAATCCTGGATCCGACTCCACAAGCAAGAAATCTCATTTTATGCCAAGAAAGAAAGATTTTCAGTACTAAAATCTTGTCTTTCTAGGCTTTCAGTTGGAAAACTGTTTTTGCAAAATGATATCTTTTTTTTTTTTTTTGGGCAAAAAAGTCTAATTAAATTTTTTGAACAAAACGCCAGCTATATATAAAACTTGAGAACTGCATTGCAAATTTGCAACATTCCTCGTCCACATATCCCTTGGCATCAAAATTGATAAGCAGAGGTAAACCCAATATGTATATTCAAAAGTCAATGGAGTTAGAGCCCGTTTGGCCATGATTTTTTTTCACTTTTTCCCCAAATTTTTTATAATTTTTCGAAATCAGTATTTGACCATAAAATTTATAATTTTCCCTTGAAGATGATAGAATTTTTCGAAAATTTGAAAAACTCTGAAAATCTATTTTTCAAAATTTTCACTCAAATCAATCACAAAACATTCATAAATAATCCAAAATTATATTCATGTCCAAACACAAACTCTAAATTTCAAATACTATTTTCACCATATTTTGGAATTTACAATTCTTATGTCCAAACGCCCACTTAGAATGGTTGAATTATTATACTTCATCCGTTTAAATTTATGTGAACTCATTTGAGTGTTTCGAACTTGTGGTGCAAAATGAAGCACATATATTTTGTGTAACTATAAATCATTGCATAAAGATAAATTATTTCTAAATAAGGAAGATGTCATTCTTCTTTGCACGGACTAAAAAGGAAATAGGTTCGTATAAATTGAAATTGTACTATACATTTTTTAAATTATTTGCAAATCCAAAAGTATTCCTCATAATGTAGATCCATCCTCTTTCACAACTCAAAAACTAGTTATTCAACGGTAAATTCCAACATAATTACGCAAATTTTACTCAGAAAAGAACGGAAAATAGAGAGGAAAAGGTAAAGTAAAAGAAAAAGTACTGTAGATTCAAACGTCAAGATCAGCACATAAGCTCTAAGATACAATAGATCTAAACAAAATAATAATTCTACATAAATGGTCCATTAGTTTGAATTACCTCAAAAAAAGAGCAACTTACTTGTTCTACTCCAATGGAATATGCTTCTGCTTGAAATTCTGCTTTGATTAGAAATTAAGCTGCAAAAAAAAGTGTTGTTATTAACATTAATTCTTCAATTTGTGATGCGTAATCGCAACTTTTACAGAGTCATCTTGCTGTTATTTTCAGCTCTGTTGAAAAGAATGAGAATATCTTTTTTGGATTATCGTTATTCCAGTGATTGAAAATAAACGTTATTTAATTTCTTCACTGCCCTTTGCTTGGTTTTTTTTATGTTTTAAATTGACAGGTAAGAATTTCAATAAATAAAATAAAAATAAAATACTAAAGAACAACAAGCCTCCTTTTTACGGGGTTGTGGGTAGTTAAATAATAAGTTATATATATCCAGTTATACTATCTAGTTAAATTTACCCATATCATTATACTATCGGACAAAATTTACCCCTACAATTAGCAAATTTTTAAAAATTACCTCTTAGTCCGTCAGGTGATCCAGAATCTCCCAAATCATTTTGATTAAGTTTTTGATTCTTCGTCTTGGTCCATTATTTTTAAAATAATTAACATTTACCTGCTCTCTGAATTGGAGAAAAAAATTGAGATTGAGATTATTTTCGGGTAAGGTGAAGTCCCGATGGTCAGAACCCTTCAGAGTGGTGCAAATGTTCTTAAGTGGAGCTATGGAGATTGAATCAGAAAATTGGACAAATAAGTTCACGAAGAATGGGTAAAGGTTGAAACATTATCTTGGAATGGTCGACGAAAAAGGGGATAAAGTGGTAATAACTTTGGAATAGCCCCAGTACGCGAATAAGGAGTGATGATCAAAGCATGCGTCGTGCCACAACGCTAAATCAGGCGCTTCCTGGGAGGCAACCCTTGGTTTGTTGCAATTCGTCGTGCCGCGACGTTAAACCATGCGCTTCTTGGGAGGCAACCCATGATCTTCTTTTGTTTTTCTTTTGTTGTTGTATTTGATATGAACGATACTAACCAAACTATTAATGTGCAGGGAAAGATTTGTGCACATCGGGAGGAGTCGGGGTCAAAAGCTAACTCCGAAAGAGGTAAAAATTGAAGAAAATAGAAAAAAAAACTTTCGGAACAGCGATCCGCGACCACGGTCCTGACCGCAGACAAGAACGCGTTGCTTGGTACATCTACTGCCTCAGGTCCGCGACCGCGGACTGGGACGCGGTGGTCACGCATGTTCATCCAAGATTTTCTCTAAAGATGGGGAATTCTAAATTAATTACTTATCTTATTTCTTCTTTAATTACAAATTCTTTAAAGTGTTCTAAATTTTTTTCTATAAATAGAATCAGGAGGTCTTTTTGTCTCTTTTCTTATTTTTTCTTAGTGATTTAGAATAGAACAAGTAATCAAATAGAAGAGAATGTATAGGAATTTCCATCTCAAGATTTAGAAGATCCTGTATTGGTATATTCCNAAATTCTTTAAAGATTTCTATTTTTTTCTATAAATAGAATCAGGAGGTCTTTTTGTCTTTTTTCTTAGTGATTTAGAATAGAACAAGTAATCAAATAGAAGAGAATGTATAGGAATTTCCATCTCAAGATTTAGAAGATCTTGTGTTGGTATATTCCTTATTATTATTATTTAATAATAGTATTAGGGTTCGAATCCAGGTGGCGGGGTTTTTCTTGATTGAAAACAGAAAAAGAGGACTGCCTTTTCTGTGTTGTGCTTCGCTAGGTCGAGGTAAGTAAGGCATACGAAGGAAATCTTATTTTACAATGAAAGTGACCAAAGGTATTCATTGTGAATTCCTCTTCGTAGCTTTTCATTTCACCAGGCACGTGAAATGATTTGACTTCCACAATTCAATAAGATTGGGGATATCAAAAGAAAGGGAGTCTCACTAATTCTTTTATTGTGGATATGAATATGTAATTTGCCTCCGAAGATTAATGACGAAAGGTTGGTTTGTTTATCCCCAATTAAAAAAATCAATATCGATTGGATCCGTTGATATGTGTTTCTTCTTTCATCTGCTTAAACGATTGCCGTGAATAAACTTATAGGAATAATTGGATTCCACTTAGTTACAAGCCAGAAATAATAAAGAAGAAATGCAAATTACATTTTTCTGATTGTATGATGAACTCCCCAGTGTCCGCGGAGCTAGGCGCTGACGGGGGGCGGACGGCAGGTAAGTTTTTTTAATCTTTATTTTTTTTATTATTTTCTTTTCTCTCTTTTCTAGTTCCCATCAAAACCTAAATCTCCTCCTCCCCCTGCCCCCCCCCCCCCCCCCTACCCCCCCCCCTCCTTTACACAACTT
>ML289873.1:0-81710 GCA_005239495.1 Nicotiana undulata | reverse complement strand
CCCCCCCCCCTCCCCACTAACACGCCCAAACCCCTAATTCCCTCCCCACTTTTCCCATTCTTCTTCCCCTCCTCTACTCTAACTCTCCCTCTCCCCCTCAAATTCTCAAAATAAATGACTCCCCTTCCCCATCTTCCCCCTTTAACAACAAAAATCTCTCTTTCTTTCATCCTCTCTCCATTAACAACGATCCCACCTCCATCGTCTCAAGAATCTCAAGTAAGTACATGATTTCTCTCTTCCTTCTTAGTTTTCTTTCTTTTGTAGTTTTATTTTCAGATTTTAGTAATGATTTTAGGTTAGATTTTTCTTCTTTTTATTTGCTAGTGTATATAATGGGTAGAAAAAATCATGACTTTCTTGTATTAGAGGTGGATTGTGGTATAGATGGATGTGTCAGGCCATTAGATGTGATATGGGAGGATTGGTAACTCCATAGAGTTATTTGTGCTACTTTATATCCACATGCTCACTAGGTGTTTGTTGAATTGCCTCAATGAGTTTTAATTGCAATTGTGACCATGGTGCGGGTGAAGTTTGAGTAACCGCCCTAGGTTCACATAATTCGCACCCCTACTAATAGTGACACATGTTTTGTTAGGTATCATGAATCCCTCTCGGAAGAGATGTGCTACAGGATCCTCGGCCAGTGGACTGGTAGGTTACTCTAGAGCTCGGGCACCAGCTAGCACAAGCCAATTTGACAACCATCGGTTTGCATCCAGAAAAGCTCAGGAGCAGTTTAGTGAGAAGGCGCCAAAGAATCCTGTGGCCGAGAGAGCCATTGACAGGGCAGCTCTCCAAGTTGAATTTCCAGACATGTATCGGGAATTGATGAGGCGCCGACTCGACATATTCTTTGAAGAGCCGGAGGAAGACAATATGATGATTGTGAGGAAATTTTATGCCAATTTCCTGGAACATGAGAATTGGGTTGTGATGGTGAGACAAACAAGGGTAGAAACTTCACTCGATACCATCAGACGAGTGTATAGGTTGCTGGTTTTTGAGGGGGTTGAAGATTTTTATGAGGCATACCATAAAAAGCTCGTCACTTGGAATCTATTCATCCAAACCATTTGTGTGTCGGGCAAGGAGGTAGTATGGGTTACACCTGGGAGCATCCTGAATTCATCATCCCTCACTTGGGAGGCAAAGTGTTGGCTTACTATAATCAACAATCGTCTTCTGCCATCGAGTAACACCACAGATGTAAATGGACCTAGGGCGGCAGCGATATGGTGCTTTGTGAATGGCCACAATTTTGATATGGCCCGGCTTATCCAGGCAGAGATGTTCATCCGCTCACCTTAGAAGAAGTACGGATTCTAATTTCCCTCTCTGGTCACCGACCAGGTATGAGTTACCAGGAAAGTCCCCTTATCTTACTTTGCTTTAATTTATTTGACACGGGGACACGCCATTAAGTGTGGGGTGGGGGATGATGTTGTATGTTGTTGTATATGTAGATAGTTGATTTTGTAGCTTCTTTTGTTAAGTTAACTTCGACTTAGCCCGACGATGGATACCACTCGACGGGTTTCTTGAGGGACTAAAGTCGAACAACAACAAAAAAAAAGATTTTGGTTTTGTAGTAGTGTATAAACTCCCCCTTGGTTTTTCTTTAAACCACGGTTCTTTTCCAAGGGTTTTATTTGAACCGGGTGTAGTTACTTTTTTCATTTTTAGTTAGGAACTTATGGGCGAGGGGCATAATTGAAATAGTATCCCTTAACTCCATGGTGCCTTGAATATAGACTACTTTAGTGTGACACTTAGGCTCATTGGTTGACTCTTGCGAGAAAGCCTTAAAATGTGTGTTCTTAATTTGGCTTAAGTACCCTGAGTGGAGTGCCTGATGATCTAAATTGGATTGATTCATGTGTCATGTGTGTGTGAGGTTTTGTGTATTCTTTGCTAAAATTTAAAGCATAGAACTTGCCCCGTGTGTTTGCAACGCGAAATGGTAGTCTTATTGGTCTAGGAAGTGATAGAGGAATTTCTTTATTGAGCCATATATCTTCATGTTCCACCCACCTAATTGCTATATACCATAGTTAACCTCTTTGAGCATGTATGTTTCTTTGTAAACCACATTACAAGCCTTACCCAATTTTTTGAATTGTCCATCTATTTGAACCTTGTCACCTCTTATAAGCACTTGAATTGTGATGAACTATGTAAAAGTTAAAGTGTGGGGTGGTGGATTTGGCTTTTGAGTGGAACTGATGAAATAAGGAGAAAGGTGCATTGTGTTGAAAAGTAACACCAAAAGCCACCTGAATTGAAGGGGGAAAAAATTTGTATTGTGTGAAGAATAGTCTTTGATAGTGGTGGCTTTTGATATAATTGTGCTTAAAGAAGCATGAGGTATGACATATTGATGTAAAGGTGGAATTGTGGTTTGACATAAGTAAGTGGTGACTCTTGATGTAATTGTGGCGATTCTTGATGTAATTGTGGTGACTCTTGAGGTAATTGTGGTGACTCTTGATGTAATTGTGCTTAAAAAAGTATGGGGTAATATACATTGATGTGAATGTGGAGTTTGGTTTGACATAGGTATGAGGTTTGAATGTTAAAGTATATGTATTAAAGTGCTTAGGGAGGTGTAGTCACTATTATATCTAAATGTATCCTACCCGACCTGCAACATACATTACATCCAAGTAATGTCATAATTGATCCTAGGTTGAATGATCTCGATTAGTAGAGTAGTACACTACAGGCAAGCATATGGTGCGTTTTCTGTGGCACAAGAATGTTCTTTATGAGGGTGAGCGAATTTTGTTTATTTGAAGTCCTCAGTGTGTGTGAATTGTATTTTGATTATGAAATAAGTCTCTTTTGTGGTAAGCATGCACTTGATTCATGAAAAGGAGGTAAGTATGGACCTCTGACTCAGAGTAAGTAAGCCGGTTAGGGACATTGCGCGGCTAGAGAGAGTCCACTCTTGAGGTGTGGATGTTACGCTAATGTAGTTGACCATTGTGAAATATTCTTGGTATGATGAGTAGGGAAGTTGCTTAGTGAAGTTAGGCATGTAGAGTGTAGTTTTGTTACTCGAGGACAAGCAATGGTTTAAGTGCGGGGTGTTGATAGTGGCCTATATTATGCAAAGTAGACGCTATTTATACTCCAATTTAACCGTACTTTATTGATGTTTAAATGCTAAAAGATAACAAAATGCTCGAATTGAGAAATTTATGCTTTGCAAGAGCCACTCCGAGCTAAGAGGGAGATAAAGAGCGTTTTGGAATCAAGTATGACATACAAGGCCAATCAATGATAGACCGTATGAAAAAGAGCGAGGAAAACAAGAAAAAAAATGCAAAGGAAGGTTCGCGAGGTGCTCAGTGGAACACAGAGGAAAACAGTGAAGAGGTGCAAGCCCGCGGTCGCGTCGCGTCGGTTGAGTCCGCAATCGCGGACGGGTTTTTAAAAGCGACAAGAGTGCAGGGGCTTTTGTGTAAATTCCTGGGCAATTAACCTAAACCTATAAGAGCCCAAACTCGCTTAGATTCAGATTAGGCTTGTTTTTAGACATAATTGGAGGCAAGAACAAGGGAGAGGAGATCAAGCAATTCTTTAGAGTTTCTTTCTTCTTCTTTCTACTCATCATTGTGAATCATGAATCATATTATTGCTATATTTTGTATTAGTATGAGTAGCTAAACCTTTAATCTAGGGTTGATGGAACCAATTGTTGGATGAAGTTTTAATCTATTTTGATATAATTGAGTCATGTTTGTTCTATGATTGTTCAACTACGTTTTGTATTGTGGTTAATTGAAATGCCCCTTGATTAATCGTGTCTAGTGCCTTGTATTACTTGAGAAAGAACATTTGGTTAGATTGTTGTTGAACAACACTACTTTTGGGTAATTGAAGAGATTAATTACTTGAATTTAAAAGCGGGTCTAGAAATAACAAAGCTTTAGTGGGATAGTTCTGAGTTGCATAAATTTTTAGCTAGAGTAAATTATCGTAATTGATCGGGAGATTATTACGGTAGACCGGAACACATAATCCTCATAAAGTATTACGGCGAGATTATAGCTAAAGAGTTAAGAATTAATCCAGCAATTGGGGAAATCAATAGCCCTAGATTTTTTTACCATTGAATTCAACTTTATTCTTGATTATTGCTAGTTTTATTGTCATTTTACATTAGCTAAATAAACTCTACTCATTATCCATTAAAAATCTTGCATCCGGAAATCGTCTAAGCTTATCATTAGCATTATTGAAAGTTGTAGTAAATAGGTTAGTTCCTTGTGGTATTCGACTCCAGACTTGTAAACCGGATTATATTTGTAACGACCGCTTTGTCCTTTTTATAAGGCATAATTGGGCGTGATCACCGATCTAAATATCTGAAATCAAAAGTTCAGCGGATCGGTTCGGATTTCGGATATCCGATCCAAATGAACATCCCTATATTAGGGTTTTCACCAAACTTTTTCAGCAATATGGATGATACTTGTTCTTTGGCAAGGTCGTTGCTTTTCACTGCAGTGACATAGTGGGTCATCCTCAGGGTCCGTCGTACCGTCATATATCTTCAAGTATGGCGGCATTTTGAATGTCTTAGGTAAGACGTATGGTGAAGCCTCATCACTATACGGTTTCTCCATGAACCGGCCGGCGTCCTGTTTTGGAAAAAGCTTTGGGGCACCCGGTATTTTGTCTACCCTTTCTCGGTGTTCCTTCATTTGGTCACGGATTGCTTTGTTCTCGTTCTACATCTCCTCTATCTTCCTAAGAATAGTTGTGAGGGTGTTATTACCTGCTTCATTAACAGTGTGAGTGATACCTGTTACAGGAGGAGGGTTGTGTTGCTCATCGGTCGTTGTTGTGATGCCAACTCATGCATCTTCCCTGCTCGTACTTTGGGCGGGGTTTGTCGAGTATGCTAGTTTAGCCTACTCGTTAATCATGCTTCTAGTAGTTTTTTCAGTGCTGGTGGTGCCTCTTCCGCTGTGGACATAGAGTCCCCTTCTCCATGTGAGGTTGTGACGCTGCCATGAGGGAGGGGTAAACCACTTCGTCTAGGAGAAAATTTTGGTGTCACATTCTCCTCGTTTGTTCCAGTGACCTCATTGATGGTGTTTAGGAGGTTGAGTACGGCCGACCACTACTTTCATTCTTTCCT
Organism: Nicotiana undulata; assembly: GCA_005239495.1. Classification (NCBI taxonomy): domain Eukaryota; kingdom Viridiplantae; phylum Streptophyta; class Magnoliopsida; order Solanales; family Solanaceae; genus Nicotiana; species Nicotiana undulata. Next base: position 76,555 of record ML289873.1, on the reverse strand, counting down.
CTCCATTACCTGCCATGTTAGATTGTGCATGCGGGAAAAGACAAGATTTTGTGTTGTGTCATTGTTGTTTTTTATATCCAGAAAAACTAAGACTTTGACTAGAAAGTCCCCACATACGACGCCAAATTGTTTGACCAAAAAATGAATTAATCCTTGGTTAAACTAGTTAATGATTTATTAAGGTGTGTCAATCCTAGTTAGAGCTAATAGTTCTAGATCTATGACGAATAACGTAAACAACAGTATACTCGGAATGAGATGTGGACAATAAATGTGATCATATGTAAAGAGAGGAAGCAATAAATAACACTAAATGGAAATAAATGTAGATAGAGGGGGAGATTAACCTAATATTAAAGAGGTTGAAGGATTCCTTCCTCTGACAATGATGAATAACACAAGTAAGATAGAATATTACACACTTTCTTGGATCTGATGGAATGACAATAGAATATTTCACAAAAAAAGGTGAGTCTTGGTGAAAAGTACATCTTTGTATTCTTTCTAAGAGCTTATCCATTTACAAGTCTTCTTATCCTATGGAATATTACATGCCTTTTTACCCCTCCTTCTTTCTATTTATGTGGGATATTTCCAACCTAAAAGTACAAACATAAAGGATGTTCGGAAGAATATTTTCTCTGTGGATCCCAGTATACAATTTGCCGTTATTTCTAGCTCTACTACTCGACCTCGACCACAACCGGTTGTCGAGCTGTTTGACTCATGAGGTTACTAATCGACCACGACCATGTCACTCTTAACGATTTGCACATTGCTCTCCTCGTCCAATTCTGCACGACTTGGTCCTCAATCTAATTTTGACCCACACAACAGTGACAAAATATATTTGAATATAATACATGTACATACATGGTGATCAACTGCATATAATTAACAATAAATAGACCCACTGAATTCTACAGTGTGTATATGGTTGGAAAAAAAATTAAACCAATTCCAAACTCATTATTACAAGAAGAGAATGGGTGCATTGGTAATTAAAAATATTCATGAATAATTTGTATAGTCTAGTAAATTTAGCATTCACATCAATCATAATTTCTGAAAATAGTGGAGCAAGAAGAACAATAAGTGATTTGAATAAAAGTAATTTGGGAGATGTTGGATTACTAAATACATCAAAGCATAATTTTTAGATGTTTGCTAATGATAGGGATAAATTTGGCCAGATAATATAATAGTTGGGGTAAATTTGGCTGGATAGTATAAAGGAGGTTAAATATAGACAATATTCGAAAGTAGAGGGGTATATTTGACCCCTTTTCCCTGTATATAATCTCTTCTCTCCAACCTTCTAAAGACTTGGATCTTTTTTTAACATCTCTTTCTCTAACATCACCCTGGCCGCAGTTAAATATATTTGGCCATTTTAACACCTTTATGGTAATATTTTGGGCTCACCTTAACCGGTCTCCCTTATGAATATACAAGTTAATCCATCAAAGTTATTAAGAAGTTGAAAAGATAACCATATACTTAGAGTAGTTTTTTAGTTATTTACAAACTAGCAATTATGTAATTAAATACATAAAATATAATATAAAGCTATAAATAAATTGGGGTAATAAACAGAAACATAATTTTTAGATAAAAACGATAACTTACATGCTAGGAGAGAGATTTCCCTTTCGGTAAGCCCGAAAGAGTTTACTAGATTTGAAAGTAAAAACTTCCACACTAAAGCATAAAACTTTATTTACTTTACAGGTTTGAGATAGAAAATACTAAAGTATACCTAATGAATATTTTACAAAGGGAGTTATAGATGGAGGATGGTTTTTTGGTTTAGGTGAAGGGAATGTTGAAGGGAAGATAGTATGTTTTTCTTTATATTTATATATATATATATATATATATATATATATATATATGTGTGTGTGTACGGTCAAACATCTCTATAATAGTCTTGTTTGTTCCGATCTTGACTTTTAAAAACATTTGACGTTTAAATTCTTTTTGGCAGTTATAGGTAAAACTTACCCAAAACATAATTATTTTTCTTTTTTCTAATATTACATATAAAAGATAAGAAAATTATTCAAATTTAAAATCTCAAAAGATATGCATATTAAATATTGACGAAAGCTAATACATTATTAATAAATTCACAACTAAACATACACATATTTAGATTCTAACGCACACCTAAAGCTACTAGAAAAATAAAATCTTTCAAGATTGACGGAAGAATTTTGTAATTGTAAATGTTTCGTAAATTTTATTTTTTACTATCGATATAACGCTTGAACTTACGAAGATTCGTGTAAAAAATTTCAGCAAAAAGGTATCCGATGTAAAATATGTCTTCGAATCTTATATCTTATGCAAGATTGTAACTTTGTTCAATGGAAATATTGTATGCATATTTTTAGTATTTTTATTAGTAATCTTAAAAAATTAGATAGCTGTTATATAGGGGTAATTTTACAAAGAGCATTCTATGATAAATAAGGATATTATTGTTATAGATAAAACATTTTTATAAAGAGGTAAAATATAAACTAAAAAATCCGTTATGAGAAAAAGTTAGGCTTATATAGTGAATGACGTTATATAGGGATATTGTTATAGAGATGTCTTACTGTATATATGTGTGTCACGCAGTAAACTTATCTATGTAATTATGTGTGTTCAACCAAACATGACAATATTTTATGTTCTGGCAAATAAATATGTTATTATTATAATTACTAATAGTAGTACCGGCGCGATGTGCGATCAATATCAAAAGAAGCTAATTATATCATATTAACATTAATTTATAATATCACATCAAAATTAATACTTTAATATTTAATATTTTTTTTGTTGAGGCCATTATAATATTTCTAATATGAACACATGAAAAATAATTAAAGATGGTTAAATTAATTTTAACATGCTTTCAGGTTAAGAAAATAAAAGAAACCTTTGGCATTTAATTTTTATAGTCAATTAAATATTATTTTAATAATTTATCCGTTCTCATATATATAAATATTCTTTAAAAAAATATTATATTAATATTTTTCTCTTTCCAAATTATAATGTGAAGGCATACGAAACATGACAGTAAAAATTATATTGTACTTATGTTCACGCAAATAAATAGGTTATTATTCTAATTATTATACAGTGTAATTATCAGATTATATAATTTTTAAAATAGTAATTATACAGTATGATAATTACACGTGACTTTCTAAATCCTATATGTTTGAAAACCACAACCATAAATGCCACAAATGCTAAAGTTTGTTGACAAAAAAAATTAGAAAAATGAAAATTTACGACCTAAGAAAATTGGTAAGACAGGTTCTTAAATCATGTGTGATTATGTGCCCGTTTGGACATAAAATTTGAAGGAAGATTTTTTTTTAAAAAAAAATTACTTTTTTTTTAAAATTAGCGTTTGTTCATAAAATTTTCAATTTTCACTTAGAGATGTATTTTGGAAATTTTTAAAAATTTAGAAAACTGCAAAAAACTGTTTTTCAAAATTTTCACTCAAATCACTCACAAATTTTTAAAAACGACCCAAACTAAAATTATGTCCAAACACAAATTTCAGATACCATTTTCACTTGAAAAAGATTTCACCATTTTTTTGAATTTTACAATTCTTACGTCCAAACGCGTACTATGTGAACCAAAAGCTGGAAATATGAATTTCTGGTTTTCTAAATTTTTCTGTCTAATCTAGAGTTGACCTCACTACATTTCTTTAATATGGCAATTCATGTGTGGGACCGGGACGGGGCGATCTAGTTGACGATTTAAATAATACACTCTGATCTACAATAAGTGATCAATTTATTTTTTTATTTTGGTCCAAAATAAGTGTTCATTTATATAATCAATAAAGAATTCAATTTATTTTTACAAAATTACCCTTATGTACATATCCCTAAAAAGTTTTTCTTACTCCTCACATTAAATATTTAATTAGGGTAAGGGTAGTTTAGTCATACTAGGTAGTTTTGTATTGAATTTAGTATTTTCTTAATGGGCGTGCTAAAAGTAAACTGGTTACTTATTGTGGACCGGAGGGAGTATATATCAACAGAATAAATACTTTTAGTTTATCGAGTAAGAAAATCAACATTTCTTATATTGTGAGTCGCTTTTAGTAGGGTTGTGCATAATTTGATAAATACCGAATTACCATACCGAAATCGAAATTTTTGGTATTTGGTATTTAGTTTAAATTTTAAAAATATTTGGTATTAGGTATGGTATTTGGTATTTGAAAATAAAATACCGAAATACCGAATATCGTGCCGAAATACATATTAAATTACATAATATACATATTATATATAGCATAAATATAAAAGTTATAAAATTTTACTTCCTTTTATTCTTAGTTTTAAAAAAAAGAAATATTTCCCACCTTTTATTTTCCATATACGTATCTTTTTCCCATTTTTTGGTTACCTGCTTACACTCAGTTGTTTCCCCCTTTTAGTTTTAGGTTTAGAATCTACCATTTTCAAACCATACTTCAACTTAGACAGACCATAGACAAATCTTACTTCTAGTATTGTTGCATTCAAAAGATTGATTTTACTGGCTAGTTATAATTTAATTTTGCCGGCTAGTTAAGATATTTTTCTCCCCTAAATATTACGTTCAAAAAGTTGCTTTAGAGCCGAACAAATCGAAGTTACCGTACCGAATAAACCGAAATCAAAAGGCGAGAAACCGAACCATACCGAATTTAATTAGGTACGGTATTGGTATAGCATTTTAGAAATCGAATACCGAAAATACCGTACCGAATTATCTAAATATTGTACCGTACCGACCCATGAACACCCCTAGCTTTTAGTCACCACCAAAGGTTGTGATAGGATTCATTCACCTTTATTAGAGGTCTTGGGTTCGTGGTATACAATTTTGGATCTAACGGCCGCCCTAGTAACCTTTCGGAAAGGGGATCCCCGTCGGCGACAACCACGGTAGTAATTGCGGAACTACTGCGTCGGGAGAGGACAACCTCTTGTCCCTGCTCTTCTTTTTTCGCTTCCGAGACGGAGGTCCTACGGTAGGTAACAACAGGCACAAGCAAATTGATCGAAGAAGACCAACACTTCTTCCAATATCATCTGCCCAAAGAGAAAACAATGCTATTGCTCTTTCCGGAAAAGTTACGATCAAGACCAATTAATGAAAAATATACTGACCTGACGAGGTAAGAGAGGACTAGTTGTCCCTTGCTAACTATAAGTTTAGTTAAAAAGCAAGCTATAGGATAATTTACCGTTTCCTAACGGCAAAAATTAATAAACAACAACTGTGTGATATGTATCAAAATGATTAATTTCACATTTCATTATCTTTGCTGAGTTCTTATTGAATTGACATTTTTCCTCATAGTCAGATCTTCTTCCAAATAATTGAAATATGGCTTAATTTGTTTGTGCTTGAATGTTTTGAACGTAACCTATCAAATATTGAAACAAATGCTGTAAAAAGAAATTTTAATTGTTAATTTAAAATATCATAGCAAAATAAAATATCATTGAATATGTATAAATTGTTAATTTAAAACACAGTAATTTAAACAGATTAGAATTCCGGTCCCATAAGGTTTAAATTTTAGCTCCGCCTTTGATTACACATGTCATCAACCATGTGAAATGTGTTATAACTACTTTACACATGGGCGAAGCTACTTTATGCAAAGGGTGGTCAACTAACCACCCTTCATCAAAATTTTATGAAAAATTACACTGTGCATATAAGTAAAATATTAATTTTAGATGTATAAAACATATATTGAACACGGGAGCGGCCCTTCCATAAAGCAACTAAAGCAACTAAAACAACTGCTTTAGGGCCCACATTTATGAGGGCCCCATGTTTTGTTACACCTAATAGATTATGTATAAGTTTTAAAAAAATAATATGTGAAGTGAAAAAAATTAATTTCTTTCTTTAACAGGTATAGAGAAGAAGGTTTTGCAACTACTATAATTTCTGCCAAGAAAATTACACTTGAAATGAATATCGAACCCCAAATTCGTACGAAGCGTATGATATATAGGTAGTAACAATTTGATGAGAACATTGATAATAAAATCTCAAAATCTTTTGAAGAGTATTTTGGAGTTGATTACTTTATACATTTAGAAGAGACTATTTTTTTCACTTCAAAACAGATTTGAACAATTCGAAATTATTTTCTATTTAGCGGTAAAAATTAAGATCACTAGATGATGATTTTTTTTTAAAATATTGCCTTATTGATTGTTCTTTCAAGCATAATAATCAATTCGATATTGATGGTTTAGATTTATTTTCGGAATTAAAAATATTAAGAAAAATAGTACAATTAGAAGACAGTCTAATTAATACACTCGGTCAAATAAAAAAATTAATTTTTCCAATGCCTATATCACTTATGAAATAATGTTAATAACTCATGTTTTCATCGTTTCTACGGAAAGAAATTTTCGAAATTAAAATTGATAAAATCTCACATAAGATCAACAATATTTACATAAAGATTAAATCGATTAGCTATATTGTCAATTAAGAAAGACTTATTAGGAGTTATTGATTATAAGAAATTATTAATAACTTTTTTATCTAAGAAATGCTAGAAATATAAAGTTCAAATAAATAAATAACTTTAAAAAATAAAGTTAAAGCCCCTCACAAAGTTTGGCTTTAGGCCACAAAATTCGTTGAACATCCTTTGTTGGGAATTTTTTTTACTTCTTTCAAGTTTGAACACCCTTGAAAATATTTATTGTTACGCCACTGACTTTACAACACCATCAACAAACTCAGTATAATCCTACAAGTGAGGTTTGAAAAAGATAGTGTGTACCCAGACCCAATGGCTGACATAGAGAGTTGTTACTGACGATTTAAGTGACGCCAAGCAAAATTTGGTGCATAAGCACATAAAAATCAGAATTGCTATACCAAATAAGAGTCTGGACCTCATTGCTTTTGGTAGCCAGAAGGATTGATTGTATCTTCCTAAACTCTTTGTTAAGTACTCCCTCCGGTCCCTCCGGTCCACAATAAGTGACCGATTTACTTTTGGCACATCCATTAAGAAAATACTAAATTCTATACAAAAATATCTAGTATGATTAAATTATCCTTAATTAATTATTTAATGTGAGGAGTAAGAAAACGTTTTAGGGATATATACATAAGGGTTATTTTGTAAAAACAAACTGAATTCTTTCTTGATTATATAAATGTATACTTATTTTGGACCAAAATAAAAAAGCAAATTGATCACTTACTGTGAACCGGAGTGAGTATATACGCAAGGTAAAGCTATTGAGATTGCATTAATGTCAAGTAATAACCAAAACTTGAAGTTCACTTCACTAAAATTTATGTGTGACTTTTGTTAAAAGAGCCAGTGTTCTTACGCAATTCCTGACTAGTCTTAGTTTTTCTAAGGATCGGAATAAGAGGTTTCGGCTTTTCGGGGTATTTAATATAACTAATAATTCTTGACAGCTACTCTCTTATAGTTATGTGTCCTGGTTTCCGAGTTCTAGTTCAAAGCAGGGCATGACAAGACTCGGGGGGAGGGAGGGGGAGCCTTCTCCGGGAAAAACCTAATAAGACTCATTCTAATATTTGAGTTCAAGCTCCTACGAAAAGATGAACAACATTTATCTACGAGGTTGGATGTTCTTTTCCCAAAATAATAACTTGGTCCTTTTGATTCATCCTAAGTTCAGATTAATATCATTTTTCATTCCATCTTCTAGATGTATTTTTTTTTTTTAATCCCACTTGAAATTTTATAATGTGGATGTAAAGGGCATTAGAGCCAAAAATATATGCAAATGTTACCCCTCAAAAGATAGCCTTTCTGGTCAGGGCGTTTCTTTAAAATTGTTTTAACAAACTGAAAGTTACTAATACCACAAGACAAATAATGAAGTTGACTTTTGATAAAAACCGACTATGCAAAATAAGATTGTGTACAATATACCCTTGTGGTCTGGCCCTTCTCCGGACCCCCTTCTCCGGATCCCACGCATAGCTGGAGCTTAGTGCACCGGACTGCTTTTTTGTAGCGTCCTTAGAATATAGTAATCCTTTCACACACGGGTTCTCAAGCATAGGAGAGGAGACATTTCCCCATCGTTAGATTGTGTGGCGACGTGAGATAACATCAGGAGAAAGGAAGAGAAGACAGAAGGTTGTACTCAAAATCTATGTCGGGATTGGCCTCTAATTGTCGCAGAGCTTTTACTCCGATCTATAAATGACCTCCACTACTTGCTCGTAGTGCAAGTTCCACTTGTATATGGTATTTGGCTGCAAGAACATCGGACAAGTTGGAGTACTTACCTTCTTGAGACTCCGTGGACCAAGATCTGCTTTTAATACGTAGTCAACACCGATTTACTTTAGTAGATTATATGGATTATGGATGTAGAAAAATAGGCAACTAACTAGTTTCACACTATGTTGCCCTCTCCAAGATGTTGCCGTATCCGTGTCGGATCCTCCAAAAATACACTAGTTTTAGAGGATCCGACTCACATCCAGCGATATTCAAAGAGTCCGAGCAACAGAGATTTCACACTAGTAAAACAAGATTCGAAGCAAAATTTTGAATGATATCTAAATAAAAGGTTTTAGCATTAGCGTAAAGTTTATTTGAAGTATCCAAATCATATAACACATTCAACTTCTAAGATATTAAAAACCAACAAAAACAATCTAGTCCCGGCCAAGCAGGAAATAAGGTGCTCTCTTGCAGCTTCTTTAATGGGAAGCCCTGAGCTACCGCTCCCTCTTACCAGGGATATCACCAGTGAACCTGACCGAGTAATTCAAGGAAGGGCGGACTGCGGGGAGAGTCCTTTTAAGTGGCTCACGAGAAATAAAAAAAAAACATATTATATTTGATCTCTAAGTCCGTACATAGTACATAGTACATAGCAAACCTAGGTCTAAATTACATAATCAGACCACTCAGATAAATATGAAGTATGATCCATAGTCAAACTAGGAATTTTATCAAGCTTAATTGGATTTGCTTTCCCACCAATCAATCTAGCTGGATTTCCAACAGCAGTTGTTCTTTCAGGAACTTCCATTAACACAACAGAACCAGCTCCAATTTTAGCACCATTTTCAATTCTAACATTTCCAAGAACACAAGTCCCTGCACCTATTAATACACCATCACCAATTTTTGGATGTCTATCACCACTCATTTTTCCTGTCCCACCTAATGTTACATTATGTAATATTGACACATTATTTCCTATTATTGCTGTCTCACCAATTACAACTCCAGTTGCATGATCTAATAATATTCCTCTACCAATTCTTGCTCCAGGATGAATATCCACAGCAAAAACTTCACATACTCTATTTTGTATTACTAAAGCTAAAATCTTTCTCCCTTTTGACCATAATTTATGTGCTATTCTATGTGCTTGACATGCTAAAAAACCTTTAAAATTCAAGAAACAATGTATATAACTAATACAAGCTGGATCTCTTTCTTTAACAGCTATTAAATCAGCATTAATATCAAAAATCAATTCTTGATCCTCTGTGAGCACCCCCATGAAAAGATCATATAGAGTTTCACTAGAAATACTCAAATTGCTCAATTTCATTGAAAGATGATTAGCTAAAGCACTTTCTATAGAATCATGAGCCAAGATTGAATTTTTATAGTAATTTGACAAAAGGGGTTCTTGCTCAATATCTAACCTTGCCTCTTTTTGCATTTTTAGCCACAAATCATCATCTTTTGCAAAATTGTCCAAAATTGTATGGTTCTTGTTGGTTTTTGGCTGTTTTTCTGAAATGGGTGTTTGAGAAATATGATTTGGGAAATTGGGTGTGCAGTATTTAGTATAGTTGTTGTAGATATGATCATCAATTTTGGGCTCACAAGAATGTAAACAAGCTCTTATGATGAAAGTGGAGAGTTTATTACAAGGAGAGATTACATTCTTGAAAAGGGGTGGTGGTGATCCGAGGAAATTAGTGGACATTGAAGCAAAATGTGTGTAGGAGAATATGTGGCGGCGAGGGAGGAGAGAGATATACAAAGAGAAAGAGATATGGCAAAGCCTAAGAAGAAAGAATAAAATTAGACTTATATGAATTATTTTGTAGTAGTAATGATTATTCTTTTGTCCTATTTCTAAGTTACACCCTTCCCACTTTCTAAAATTTGTGCTTTAATACAAGTAAAAATATTTATTTATTTTCACCCAGTGTTGGGTACTTGTATTGAGGTTCAACTAAATCCAGGTTCACGCCGAGAAGTCCCGTTTTGAGTGACAAAATACTCCCTGTCAAAGAGATTCTATACCTAGAACTCGAACTTGAAATCTCTCGTTTAGTGTTTGATACTTATTTTGGGCCCCACTAATCTTATATGCTCCATGTCAGCTTCTTTCCATATTCAGACCTCAAACTCGAGACCTCTGATTAAGGGGAAAGGAATCTTATCTATCCCACCATTTTGATGATAGTAATAAATATTTGTATAGCTATAAATTATCTCATAAGGTAAAATAAAAGGTTTAAAATTAATTTTGTGGGCGCTTGGACATAAGAATTCTATAATTCCAAAATATGAGGATAAATTTTTTCAAGTGAAAATGGTATTTGAAATTTAGAGTTGTGTTTGGACATAAGTATAATTTTGGATTGTTTTTGAAGTTTTGTGAGTGATTTGAGTAAAAATTTCGAGAAACTATTTTTTGCAGTTTTTAAAGTTTTCGGAAATTTTCAAAATGCATCTTCAAGTGAAAATTGAAAATTTTATGAGCACATGCTAGTTTCGAAAAGAAAAAGTGAATTTTTTTAGGAGAAAAGGAAAAAAAATTATGTCCAAACAGGATCTTTATTTAAATATATTTAAAAAATTATTCTAGCAGACTAAAAAGAGAAGTATGTCCCTTAAATTATAATAAGGAGTAGAAGAATTCAACATGGGAAGTTATGAGAATATTAGTATTGGAAGTGCATTTGTTATTTTGGAGATCAAATATGAATTATAAGAATATATACAATTCATTCAACAAAAAGTCATGCCAAAGTTTAGTAGAATATTGATATCTCAAGATTTTTATAGCACCAAACTATTTAAATAGACTAGAATTTAATACAGTTTATTAAGAAGAATATACTTATATAATGGTTGAATACTCAAGTACAAAAATGAACCACCACAATCCTTGCCTGTGACTTAATATTTTTTAATTCTGACATAATGATGACTAATTTAACAATTCAAGAAGGGATGTCACAATCTTTTGCCCAAGATATTTTATTTTTCCTAATAAAAAAATTAAATTTTAAAAATTCAAAGGTCACATTTCTTGGCAATACTTTTGTTAATATGCTGATTTATTGAGACCAATCTTTTTGAAAGATTATGAGGAATGTGGACCACAAAACCTTGGAATATAGCATAAAAAATGAACACATAAAATCATGAAAGCTAACTCACTTTCTATGGTGTTGCTGCTTCTGATAAATTTGAACCTATGGAGGGAGGGAATAAGAGTACAACTTGATACTTTAATAGAAATGTTCTCTAGAACAGTTTAAACTTTTAAATGTAGACCGTTAAGACAATACGACATATTATCATAATAAAGAAAAAATTGTAAAAGTGTAACTCGATGCACGAAATATTCCGTGTTCACGTAAGGTCCACGGAGAGACCGCATCCCTAGGGTATGTTGATGTATCCTGTAGGCAGCCTATTCCGATGGGGTCTAGAAAGGGTCGCACCCCAAGTGGATGTTGATGTAGGCAGCTTACTCTGATACAAATATCAACGACTGATTCTACGGCTCGAACTCGTAACATATAGGTCACACGGAGATAACTTTACTGTTGTTCCAAGGCTTACCTTATAGAAAAAGAAAGTTGAAAATTGAAAATAGTAGTCTTTCTAATTCAAAAAATGGTGCTCTAGTTGATTGTTTTCAGATTGTTCAAAATCAATATGGCTTTGGAGTTGACAAGTTTATTGCTCATTGATTCTGCAATGAGATAATTGGAGGAAGAATCAAGTGCTAAGAAAAGTAGATGCATAATGCATTTGGAATTTGATATTTTCAAACCAAAAAGAATCCAGAAAGATGGTGTAATTAAAACAGTGAGTAAAAGTACAAAATGCCTAAGGCCCCAAAAGTGACTAATATCAACAAGTACTTATTACTTTTCACCGGCACATATATTAGGTAACTCTATCCACAACGCTTAAATAGATGAGACAAAAATAGTTTTTTTTGTCACCACTAGGATTTGATCGTAAGGTTCATTTGCTCACTTAGTTTTCGTCTCTCAGTGTCAGTATCCGTCCAACAGAATGCTTTCACCGTTGGTGTTCTTTCCTATCTCTACACATTTCACTGCTCAACCGAAAATTTCCTCTGCCCCTACTGTACCTCAGCTTGGTAGTTTCCACTTTCCACCGCCTATCCAAGGTTGAGCCCTGGAATTTGACAGCGGACTTAAAAAGCCACCTACAATCATCTTCATACCCTTTTACCTTGATGTTGCTAAAGCTACACTAAAGATTCGAAGCAGCACATATATGTTTTTTCTTGCCACCTTGATGTTGACGTACCATGGGTATACACAGAGGCGGACCCAGGATTTTAACGCGACGAAGGCACCAATATTCTATTCAACCAATGCTCCCTAAAGACTTTTAGTGTTCAAGGTGCCAAGTGATTTAAATTAACTATTTTCGAGGTATACACATATACACATACAAGATCTCTACCGAAGTTTACGGGGTCCTGTGACCCCTCAAATTTATACCTAAGTCCGCCTCTGGGTATACACGTACAAGGAAAGTTTAGGACTTGACTTTTTTTTTATTGGTTAAAAGTAGGGTCCGTCCCTTTATCTTCCTCCCAACTTAAAAATACCAGGCTTTATCCGGACAAGGCACAAACCTATAACAAGCGTGTAACTCATATATCATGTGTTGCATCCTTAACGCTGAACCAAAACTTAGGGGACAATGATGCTTTCTAACTAATCTATAGCTTTAACCATCCGAATCGGCTTTGTTTATGTCAAGAGCTTTTAACATATCACACGACACGAGTCTTGTATCCGAGGTAAAATGGTTTCGAAATCAGGGGCAGATGTATTCTACATAGTACGGATTCCGCAGAATTCAGTAGCATGAACCATTTCTAGCTTTTTTCACTTAAAATACTAAAACCTGAACCAGTAATTCCTATTCAGCAAATGAATCATGTTTTCCTACTTTTAGATGTCTCCACATCAACTGTCATCAGCATTCTCAAGCAATCACAACAACAACGCAGTAAAATCCCACCAGTGGAGTCTGGGGAGGGCAGAGTGTATGCAGACCTTACTCCTACCCTAGAGGGGGTAGAGAGGCTGTTTCCGGGATTCTCAAGCAATAAACTGCATATAATCAAACCCAAAATTGGTAACATGTAACAGTACATAATGAAACGAGCTTGAATAGGTGCTTGCTAATCCAGTAATCCAAATTAATACACACAAAAAAGATATGCATTTACCTACTTTTTCCCAACAAATGTTGTTGCATGTACTGGTACAAAATTCAAAACTTGAAATGAACTTGTAAGAGATAAATAGAGTTACAGAGTTACAAGGAGGAGAAGCGATTTTCTCAGAGCTTGACCTCAACATCAACGCCAGCAGGAAGGTCGAGCAGCATTAACTTATCGATTGTTTGGGCAGTCGGGTAGAGAATGTCAATAAGGCGTTGATGAGTTCTTATTTCAAAATGGAACCGTGCATCTTTGTGCACATGTGGAGATTTGAGGACACAGTAAATTCTCTTTTTGGTGGGCAACGGTACAGGACCCACGGTCTTTGCATTTGTTGTCGTTGCAGCGTCCATAATTTGCTTACAAGAGTCTTCTATTAAGGGTACCCAATATGACCTCAATTTGATCCTAATCTTCTGCTTTGGTGCTGCCTGGAAATACGTTTAGATCGTTAGATGATGCCAACAATAGTTAGAGAAAAAAATCCAAGTTTTGATGCCAAAAGCTAGTAAAATTTGGTATATGCACAGCCTGCTTAATGTTGAACGAGAACACCCCACCGTAAAGTAATATTTTTTCAGCTTTCCATGGATGATGACTGATAAATCGAGGAAAGTCCGCCTTAGCTATGTTGCTCGGACTCTTCTTGCCGCACCCTTGTCGGATCCTCCGAAATGCACTACTTTCGGAAGAACCAACACGGACCCGGCGGCATTATTGAAGAGTTTGAGCAACCTTAGTATTCATAAACTGAGTGTATTAAAGGGGGAAAATCACAATAGCCTGTCCAGTTCCATCATAATTCTTATAAATTTTTCAGCTTTCCACGAACTTCACAAATGACTCTGACCATTCAAGGATTGTCAAATGAGAATAGCATGTCAATACGTATTATCCAGAAATGAATGCGACTCAAAATAGCCTTGAAAGGATTGTCCGCTACTAATATTAATGACCCTGGTTTCTATAATCAAGATTGCAATAGTGAAAGGTCCTAATAGCATTAGATGTAGCTTCCTTCAAGCAAATTAATACAAGCTTCATCAATTCGACAAACTTCTGTCCTCCTGTTTTTTTGCGGCAACAACTAAAGTTTTTAGTGGAAAATAGTCCACGGTTCCACGCATACAATTACTTAAGGAGTCAGCTAAGAGATTTGGGTGATCAGATCACTGCTAAAGCTACAGGTTATTTCAGTAAGGGAGGAAGTTACATCGTTTCCACATTCACCAACTTGAGGAATCTAACTGCGGAACACTCTGGAATCTCATTTATCAAAAGTTGCTTGGCTGTTGAGCAGGTTATCATATCACTGCACATTGCCCCTATAAGAAACTTCCAATTTTATGCAAATGAATCTTAGCCTTACTTCACAGGCTAGAAATAGTTAACCTCACAGTACACGAAGCAGAACAACAGGCACTACCTAGTTTTAATTGCTCAGCAGCCTAACAAGCAAAGACGGATAGAATTGAGTGGGTGCAGAGCGAAGGAGATTTCTCTAATATCAAACAAAACTTAGAGAATGCAGCCAGCTCGATGTTCAACAATTTTTTTTATAGCAATAACTTGCTTGACCTTACAAAATCTATTTGTATTCTCCTAGATGGTACAGACATTGTAATTCTCAATTATATAATATGCACAATACACCTATCCTATTTTATGTCCCATGTTTTCCCCGCGCCATGAAGCTAGTATCTGTCAGCACCGAGCAAATGGATGTCATCGTTTCAGATCCATTTTAAAGTCGGTAGCCAAAAGCAGAACACCATCAACAAATATTCCGTTTAGACCAACATACAACAATCTCCTTGTAAAACAATGGACTTTTGCTCTAACTTAACTCTAAAAGCTAGCTCAAGAGGTGAGTATTGGGTACGACCATATAAGGAGACAACATCCCATTCCATCATCAATGTGAGACACTTAACCCCTCCGCCAAGGACCGGACATCTGGAGCGTCATGGGTAGATGTAGCCTTATGGCTACGGGTTCATCTAAACCCATAACTATCGGCACAACGCACAGATATAAGATAAAAATCTACTAATATCTTTTTGATAAGGTAAATAATTTTATTAACAATTGGGGCTAACCCCGTACACAAACCATATACCAAAAAGAAGAAAACCTACACATCAAAAATAGGTTCTCAAGAAAAGAAGCCCAATCCTCTATACATAAGGGGACCTCATGAGTACACCAAAAAGAAACAAGAAACAAAAGGCTATTTTGCTATTTTGCTAATTTTCAATCTAATAATATCTTAACAAAAATTAGATGTGAGCCCATACTTCAAAACCTGCTAAAAATCTTAAAAGTTGAACTCATTAAATTTAAATCCTGAATTCCCATATGTGAAGCACGGACAACATAACACTGTAACCCAACATTATGTAAATCAAGAATAGAAATGAGTTTCGATTTGGTCCGATGTAAAGAAATGGACAGTGCGCCTAACTCAACAAACAAAAGCTAGATCAAAAGGTGAGGATTGTATGAGTCCATATAAGGGGACAACAACCCATTTCTACACTAATGTGAGACACTTAACAATCCTATTTCACAATTTAAAAGCTAAAAAGCAGAATACATCTCCCACAAAGGCTGCAGCATAAAATTTTAAACACACACACGCACACACTGAGAGAGGAAAAGGAGGAAGAGAAAAAACACAGGGACCCACAACAACAACAACAACAACAACAACCCAGTATAATCCCACAAGTGGGGTCTGGGGAGGGTAGTGTGTATGACCTTACCCCTACCCTAGGGTAGAGAGGCTGCTTCCAACAGACCCTCGGCATCCTTCCTGACAAGAACTCCCCACCTTGCTCTTGGGGTGACTCGAACTCACAGCCTCTTGGTTGGAAGTGGAGGGGGCTTACCATCAGAGAAACCCACCTTGTCAAGGGTGAAGCCAACATTATGTAAATCAAGAATAGGAATGAGCAGGGGTGAAGCCACCTTTTACAAAGGGTGGTCAAAATATTACGAAAAATTACACTATGTATATAAGTAAAATACTGATTTTAGATGTATAAAATACATATTGAACACCCTTTGTCGGGAATTTTTTTATTAGTTCTTTCATATTTGAACAAACATTTCTGGCTTCGCCACTGGGAATGAGTCTAACTTTGGTCCGATGTAAAGAAATAGACTTTGGCCTAACTCAACAAACAAAAGCTAGATAAAAACCCCATTTCTACACTAATGTGAGACACTTAACAATCCTATTTCACAATTTAACAGCTAAAAAGAAGAATACATCTCCACAAAGGCTGCAGCATAAAATTTCAAAAAAAAAAAAAAAAAAAAACATATACACATTGTAACACCCCACACTTTAACGGAGTCTCACATTGGCAAAACACAAAACACAAAAGGGATGTTGGGTATATAAGTTGACAAGCCTTAGACCTTAGTGACGCGTTTTAAAGTCGTGCGGGTCTAGGCCCAGAACGGACAATATAACTAGCGGACTAGACACAGAGGAAAAAGAAAGAAGAAAAAAAAGGTTACCTTATCAGCGTCAACACCAACACTCAACGTTGAGGCAGCAGGAATATCCTAAAAGAAAGCAAAAATGACGAACACCCAACATCAATTATGCAAAAAGAAAACACATTTTTTGGTTAAAATAGTTTGGTATAGTGATAATTAGACAAATAAATTACAAACCTCAACATTAGCAGAGACATTCTCGGCATCCAAGACTTCTGGAGAAGCAAAAACCTTAGTCGTGGACACTTTCGATTGGTTGAAAATCTGTATTTTAGTTTTAGCGGAATTTGAAGGCAAAGAAAGAAGAGAGAACTTGGGTTGGGATGAAATGGTGGATGAATTACACACTGGAAAAAGAGCTGCTGAGAGTGAAGATGATGAAATTGCCATTTGAGTCTTTTTACTCAGTGATAAGCAATGGGGATAGAGCTGAGCTTATCCGAAGAAGAGAAATAAACATGATTTGCTTTTTCTTTTTCCTACTTATTATTTTGCAGAAAACAGCCAAAAAAAACACAAAGAAGAAGAAAGAATTGGGCCTCATAAGTTTCCATCCCCATTCCAATTTGCTTCTTCGGCCCAAGTTTATGGAGGGCAATAATAGTGAAATTCAAAAATAGCCAGATTTATAAATGATAATTGATAAATAGTCATAGTTTCAAAAGTAATTAAAATATAGCCACTTTTCATGTAAAGATAAATCTGAACGAAAACACTGTTCAAAATCCGGAGAATATTTCACATACTAGAGTTCGAATTTTTTACATGTGAACTTCCAGCATAATATGGAGTTTCAGCATGATATATTGGTCCAGCATAATATGCTTGAAGTTCATACACAGGTGCTCCAATCTCCAGTATATTATGCTGGAACTTTTCGTGTGCTGGAGTTCAACATAATATGCTAGAAGTTCATACATAGGTGCGCACTATTCTCCAGTATATTATCCTGGAATTTTCCGTGTTACAGCAAAATACTGGCTATAATTCAATGACTTTGCGAACGCTGGCTATTTTTTAATTACCAGTCCAAAAACGGGGTTGCATCTATACCCGCTTTTTGTGTCACGTTTTAACTTATACCCGCTTTGCAAAAAAAATTGCAAACGTACCCACTTTTTGCGTAAACTTCAAGCATACGGGCCTGAAGTAGCAAAGGCAATCACGCAAACTTCCGCATTCTAGTAGACGGGCCTGAAGTTATTTGTAATTGATGAACTTAAGCATTATACTAGCTGAATTTTTGTTCTCTATTTGCTGAACTTAAGCATGTTTTAGCTTAAGTTTTTCGCGTAAACTTAGTGTTGGCTGAAGTTTTTGTTTGTAATTGCTGAACTTAAGCATTCTACTAGCTGATGTTTTGTTTTCTATCTGTTGAACTTAAGCATGTTTTAGCTTAAGTTTTTCGCGTAAACTTAGTGTTGGCTGAAGTTTTTGTTTGTAATTGCTGAACTTAAGCATTCTACTAGCTGATGTTTTGTTTTCTATCTGTTGAACTTAAGCATGTTTTAGCTTAAGTTTTTCGCGTAAACTTAGTGTTGGCTGATGTTTTTGTTTCTAATTGTTGAACTTAAGCATTTTACTAGCTGAATCTTTGTTCTCTATTTGTTGAACTTAAGCATGTTTTAATTGAAGTTTTTCGCGTAAACTTAGTGTCGGCTGAAGTTTTTGTTTGTAATTGCTGAACTTAAGCATTCTACTAGCTGAAGTTGTGTTCTCTATTTGCTGAACTTTAGCATGTTTTAGTTGAAGTTATAGGACTTGAAGCAAGCTCGCAATTGGCACTCATAATGATAGTTATGGTGCCTCTAATTGGATTAAATGGATATCTTCACATGAAATACGTTAATGATTTTGGTGATGATGCTAAGGTTAACTCCAAACGTCTGTACTAACGAAAATTTACGATATCAATTTTCTTAATGAAAGTGCAATATTTCTGCAGAAATTATACGAGAATGCAAGTCGAGTTGCCAGTAAATCAGTTGGAAGTATCAGAAAGAAGAGAGGTTTGTTGAGTTAGGGCGTGGCAGTCTCAAGTATGCTCAATCAAACAATAAAGTTCCCAAAAATGCTTTTAACAGAAATATCCACTGTAACTCTAATGCATAAATTAACTAGAAACCTGGGAAAAACAATGTATGTACCTTACAGATATCTAATGCTTCTTGGAGCTCATTCTACCCACTTACCATTCTTTTCAACTAAGTTTTGAACTAGCACTCTTTTCATTCTCTCTTTTATTTTTTTATTGTGGGACTGGGCGGTGGGGTGGGGAGGGGTTAAGGCTTCATTTGTTTGCACTTAATGGAGGTCTGAATCTGAATCATTCATATCTCAGACATTAAGTGCGTTTGTTTTTAAAGTCTGAATCTTAATTATTCAGATCTTAATCATTAAGTGTGTTTGTTTTTTTACATGTGAACTTCCAGCATAATATGGAGTTCCAGCATGATATATTGGTCCAGCATAATATGCTTGAAGTTCATACACAGGTGCTCCAATCTCCAGTATATTATGCTGGAACTTTTCGTGTGCTGGAGTTCAGCATAATATGCTAGAAGTTCATACATAGGTGCGCACTATTCTCCAGTATATTATCATGGAACTTTCCGTGTTACAACAAAATACTGGCTATAATTCAATGACTTTGTGAACGCTGACTATTTTTTAATTACCAGTCCAAAAACGGGGGATTTGCATCTATACCCGCTTTTTGGGTCACGTTTTAACTTATACCCGCTTTGCAAAAAAAATTGCAAACGTACCCACTTTTTGCGTAAACTTCAAGCATACGGGCCTGAAGTAGCAAAGGCAATCATGCAAACTTCCGCATTCTAGTAGACGGGCCTGGAGTTATTTGTAATTGATGAACTTAAGCATTATACTAGCTGAAGTTTTGTTCTCTATTTGCTGAACTTAAGCATGTTTTAGCTTAAGTTTTTCGCGTAAACTTTGTGTTTGCTGAAGTTTTTGTTTCTAATTGCTGAACTTAAGCATTCTACTAGCTGAACTTTTGTTCTCTATTTGTTGAATTTAAGCATGTTTTAATTGAAGTTTTTCGCGTAAACTTAGTGTTGGCTGAAGTTTTTGTTTGTAATTGCTGAACTTAAGCATTCTACTAGCTGAAGTTGTGTTCTCTATTTGCTGAACTTTAGCATATTTTAGCTGAAGTTATAGGACTTGAAGCAAGCTGGCAATTGGCACTCATAATGATAGTTATGGTGCCTCTAATTGGATTAAATGGATATCTTCACATGAAATACGTTAATGATTTTGGTGATGATGCTAAGGTTAGCTACAAACGTCTGTACTAACGAAAATTTACGATATCAATTTTCTTAATGAAAGTGCAATATTTCTGCAGAAATTATACGAGGATGCAAGTCGAGTTGCCAGTAAATCAGTTGGAAGTATCAGAACAATGGCAGGAAGAAAGGAGCGCACATGTAGCAGGAAAAAAGAGGCGCCTGAAGTTGTAAAAATTAGGGTATATGTTAAATAATTTTAAAAATATGAGTATAGGTTAAATAGGAACGGCCTAATAAGACGGCCCCGTGCAATTTTTACTCCAAAAACTTACTAGCCCGTACTATTTTTACATTTTAAAATCCCTTAAGTTTTTAAAGTTTAGCCGCTTTAGAATGAACTTCTGACATTCTAGTCTGAAGTTGAAATTTGGGGGTCTAAAGTTTTCAAATTCAAACGTAAGGTCTGAAAGTTAGACTTTACCAAAGCCTAACTTCAAACTCGAAGGTTTGAAATCCAAAACTTTAATTGAAGTTAAACTTCATAATTGTTGAAATTGTGTTAGGACATGACCTCAATCGAGAAAAAAGTTTATGAACGTTAAAAATTACTTCGCAACATTTCACTTGAAATACCCATTTAAACTAATTTTCACTTGAAATTCGGATTTTAAGATTTTTGATACTCACAAATACTATCATGGTGATTCATGCACTATTAATTCCAGTGTCACAAACTAAAGATATCCGTTTGTGATACGAAGTAAAACAAAATTGGTTTCCAAAAAAATACTAACACTTAACCAACAAACGCCAAGAAACATTTTCTTATGAATATTCTCCATCGAAGGGAAAATACAATTCCCTTATTAGTCCTATTAGAGAATAGTGACACTATTTCTTCTACAAGATATTTTCCGGAATTTTTTTTCCATTCATATCAAACAGTAAGTTTTTGAAAGTGCTATAAGGGGTCGTTTGGCAGGAGGTATTAGAAAAAATAATGCAAACATTAGCTCCATGTATTATTAATACTTTGTTTGGTACATTTTTCCAACCGTATATAACTAATACTTGTATTAATTATACATCATACTAGACAGTATTCTATGCATAAGTAATGCATAGAAAACCATGGCATTAGTAATACCTAGCCTATTAATGCATGCATTAGCAAATTGTCCTTAAAGTCCCTTAAAGCTAGAGAATATGGAGGGCATTTTTGTAAACAACTATTTTTCTTAAAAATTATGCAATGCATTATAATTTTAATACACCACACCAAACAGTAGATAAGAAATAATATCTGCATTACTAACCCATGCATTACTAATACACCTTATTCCGCACTATTCTTACACACCCTACCAAACGACCCCTACAGTGTTTGCTGGAAATTATATGAGATGTTGTTAATGAGCATCACAAAGGATAGGTACTGATTTTAAAACATTGTCATTCTCTATTACTACCAAGAGATAATGACAAAAGCCTTTTGCTGGAAGGGAAAAAGAATACAGTCATGTTGTAACTTTTCTCAACAGGGACAAATCCTTTTTCTTAGCTACACAAAAATGGGATTATAGTTTTACGTCCTTCTATCAACTGTTCTAATCTTACAAAGGATTTTTTTTTTAATTTTTATTTCTGCCTCTCAAAACCAACTCACATCAACTCCTATCGCTAGCGGCGCCAGAATCGACCATGCTGCTTTTGCTCTTGCATACGCCTGCAACCACCAGATCAACTGTGTTAAGAAAATCAAGCAAAAATATACTATAATTTCAATAAGGGGTCAAAAACAAAATAAAGTGAATAAAGAGAGGTCCACGGTATTGGAAATACGAAAGAGAAGTTATCATAGCAGAGTGCAGATGCAAATATAGTAGGAGGCACACAGTTTGCAGTTCGAAAGAAGAGAGGTTTGTTGAGTTAGGGCGTGGCAGTCTCAAGTATGCTCATAAAGTTCCCAGAAATGCTTTTAACAGAAATATCCACTGTAACTCTAATGCACAGCCTACCAACAAAATAAATGAGAACCTTTCAAGATAAATTAACTAGAAACCTGGAAAAACAATGTATGTACCTTACAGAGATCTAATGCTTCTTGGAGCTCATTCTATCCACTTACCATTCTTTTCAACTAAGTTTCGAACTAGCACTCTTTTCATTCTCTCTTTTATTTTTTTATTGTGGGGGTGGGCGGTGGGGTGGGGAGGGGTTAATACTACCACCTCTCTGAATACTAAATATGGAAAAATGCATCAACCCCTCACCACTAGGGCAAAAGGGGATTAAAACAACCTATAGAAAAGAAAGCATAAAAAGGCGAGAATATAAGTCGCAGCACAAATGGCTACAACTATTGGGGATTATGAGACAAATAAGAAACACTTTATGTTGCCAATGTTCAAGGTAAAGTTAGATTAGACCTGTAACCCCACCCACCCCAAACAATAAAGACTTGTATTCCTAACATTTGTTTCTCTCAAGAGGAGAAAGAGCGGGGGAAGGATATGAAGAGACAAACTTCATGAGTAAATTCAAGACAAAAATCAGAAGCATCCTAAGTTCCAGGTGTTGAGGATCTGGAATGCAATTAAGCTAGCAAGAACGAATAAATACAACAGTGGAAAATTTGACCTTTGGTAATCCTTGGACCGCTCAATGAACTCCGTAGGAATATCACGTCCTTGGTATGAAGCTAATACAGTTCGGATATCAGCTGGCCTATGTTTAGCAACATCTGCACTCAAAGTTAAGAAGCCATTAACAGTGACCTTGCCATACTCCCAAAAGTGAAGACAAGATTAGGGTACGTTGTACTTATGAATGTGCTTACATTCAAGAAACGGAATAAGATCCAAAAGCACAGTATCCTCCGCCTCTCCTTTCCATGGTTTTATTTCTATGCAATTTTCTGGCTGAAGACTACTTTCTAGTGCATGTCCACTCACATATATAATTCTTGATGGATCCCGATTCAGCTTGGAAAGATCCTGCCAAAGAAGCACGCGCCAAAAAGGGATTCACAATTTTTACTATTTGCAAGAAGTAGAACAAGGAAAGACGGGTGCAAAATGAGCTTTTTTTATAAAAGGACTAGAAAAAACGAGAAAGACATCTCATAGATTTTCACAGAAGCTAAAGAATATCTCAGAGAATGTACATGCACTAGTGAATACAGGTGATAGAAACATCTACATTAAAAGGATGACAAAGAATGAGAATAGCCCTGCAATCAAATTGTAGATGTTTTGAGTGTTTCCAACAGGCTAGGGTAAAGAGTCAAACAGCCTATTAAGAGGAAGGCCAGCATTTGAACATCAATTCAAAAAAAGAAGATGCTCTATCTTTTGACAACTAAGCCAGAAGCTCAAGCCTTTCGACTATGCATGGTAAAAGAAGTCTACAAGTGTCTAGATTCTTACTGAGTTTCTATTACCACGGCCTATATGTGAAATTCATAGCTGATTTGGTCCTTGCTCAACAGGGCATTTTTTGCTGTAACCTCTCAGTGAGATGTAAAATAGGATTCTATCACATTTTACTATGCAAAACTGACAAAGGACAACATAACTTTACTTCCTGAATCCTGTATTTCAATTGGTCTCCTTCAGCCTTCCTAAAATATCAACTAGTCGTAACCTGTTTAATTTCCATGTCTCTTGATTCTTTCAAACTTGATCAAGCCTCCCCTAAGTTCCTATAACACCCCCCACTCTGTCTTCAGTGAAAGACAAAAAAGGAGATACAAATTACATAATTGTCCACTTGAGATGATTTAAGAAGCAAATGCACAAAAGCAATACATACTTGTCACAAAATTTCATTTACTCGTATACAGATGAAGGACACCTTTTGCTCTTCATTATCCAGTACTCTCAATTTTAATCAAATATCTTACCCAATGCAACATCAATATTATGCTTCTACTCACGCTCTTTTTCTTAAATCAATTAAAGGTATTTTCTATTAGAACTGCCATACTAGAACAATGTTAACAGATATCAAGGATCAGCTATTAAGTGAACAGAGTGTGACAAATTAAAATAATCAAAGACTTAATCTAGAACATTTAGAGGATGAAGCTTAGAAACCTACTCTGTAATGCTTGCCATCAACATATCTAGTTGCACCTCTTGATAGCCTATAACGGATGCAGTGCTTTGGATCCAATCTTTCTATAACAGGATCAACATACTGCAAAAACCACAAGCAGAAGTTTTGATTGCATAACTGAAACGACACTTAGAACACACTATGAAGGAAGTGAAAGTTACCATGTTCAGTTGGTCAGAGTATACAACGATCTCAAAATATTGAGCTAAATGTTCCAAAAAAGCATCAACCCCAGGTCTTTTGAATGTTCTCCAGCCTCTGTCACGCTTTTAAAGGACTACGGAAGTCAGTAGTCATGAAGGAAAAGTTAAACGATGGAAAATCTGAATGCTTTGAGGGGAAAAAAAGCTATATCAGGAGGAAAAACTACAAGGAAACTCTAAAATGAATTGCCAAAGTATCGCACTAATTACTAATAATGATCCATAAAATAAATTAAAGCAAGTCCAAGCCACTAATTCACAATAAAATCAACAAGTTCATGACTTGGATTTCTACCTTCCAATCAGAGTATATCAATGTCTCGCTAAGATCAAGAACAAGAGTGAAGACATGCTGCTCCAGTGGGTGCAAATCTGGCAGGAGCTGGTCTGATGTTGGTTCACTAAAACCCTAAAACAGAGGAAATAGATCTGAGGTGAAGTTGATGAAGGATGAAGCATAAGAAGAGAGGGTTTAAAAACTAAAATTGCCTGTAGAGGACTCAACTCGAACTTGCTCTTCTGCCAACCGCCTCAGGTCAATGTAAAACTCAACTAGCTTGGCGGGCACTGGAATATCAAAGAAATGAACCAATATAACAGCTTAAAAAGAGACGCTGGGGCGTAAAGTTAATAATTAACAAATAGTAGGGAACGCATGTAAATAACATCATACACCACAGCATTAAGAAAACATATTCAGCATGTAATTCTCCAATAAAACCCAGCAAATTACTAAGCAGTAGAACATGTGTTTTACTTTTTTTCATACTAGCAGTGGGATGTGCAATATACTTAAACCCACGAACTATCCACATCCATGTGCCTTTAAATCACTCACACTCTATACTACAAACTGCAGGATAGACATCCACCTACTCTGCAGCAGAAACTTTCAAGTGCCGAAAATGATATTGCATAATCTGAGACCAAAACAGACTTTTGCAGGCCACAATACACTGATCAAGTCATAGAAATGCCATGCAATTTAAAATTAACAAACTAATCCTTGATTTCTATCATTGAAATGGAAAAGCATTACTGAAAACACGAGGATGTCTATAATAATAGTCTCGCTACCTAGCTTGTGTTTCCAGTTTCAAAATATTATAGTATACAATACACATAACAAATACAAAGTGTTGTGATGGCATAATTTGTAGCTGACATGAATGTGGACAAAAAGCCACGCAAATAAGAAGAACCAACCCCTTCTTGACTAAATATAAGAGATGTGTAGCATAGACAAGTCAGAATCATCACCAACCTGTCATTGCTGAGGAGTATAATAAAGCTTGAAATTTCTGGACAGAGAAAGGAAAACACAATTAGTCTCTCATTCTACTCATGCTCAAATACAACTGCCAAAAAGTTATATAGGTAAAAGATGAACCAATGCATATTAGATCAGGCCATATACTCTATAAGCTGTTTATTCGTGTAGTATGTGATTTAGGATCTAGAGTTCGTTGACAAATCCTGTCATATCACTTAGATTCCCTTCCAAATTTTGATGGGTCCATAATTAGCAATATGTTGCAAAAAATAAGCACAAACAGTAAACATGAATCATATTGATCAGTTGAAGCTGAGAAGTGCATAGCGCCTAATTTGCAATAAGTAGAGCCAACCTACACACACAACCATACCAAGCAGAATATATATGTGTGTGAGCGTGAATGTGTGTCAAAAGCTTAATTTCAAACAAGCAAAAATTCACAAAAAGCTCACAATAAGCAAAAATAAAGCAGTGCAAGACAAGACTCACGTCGGTAGCAGATGCATCATCCCCAACAGTATATTTCGCAGATTCACGCAAAGTCTTGGTCTTATCCTCAATTTCATCCAACGTGTATGCTGCAGATAAAAGATATGAATTATATGTACGAGATGTCAAGAATGGAAAATATTGATGAATCTGTCAGACTCAGACCAACTAGGTGTTTTACCAAGAATCATCCTCTTACCTCCTGTTTCCACATAGACAATCTATATAAACATATAGTCCATTTCTAACACTTGACCAAACTCACCTTGAGCTACATAAACTAATAAAAAGCAACTACAAATGATCTCATAAAAGAGTTTGGCTTCCCCTAACGAACATGTTAACTAATACCACATGGAAATTTAGCTACAAACTAAGAGTTATACTTGCTTCACAGCTGAAACTTCGCATGAAGAAAACTAACTGGAGAGTTATAAAGGCATGACTAAACCGCTAAGCAAATAAGAGATACAGGGAGAATAGAACAATAGCCAGTCCAAAGTTGGACGGACAAAACCTGGAACATGTTGTGCTTCTAACTAGTTTTATTTGGTATAGTGAAATTTTATGAAACAAGCTATGCTGATACAGATAAAAAAACATGAAATAATATTTGCTGATCAACGCAAACAATAACTTTCTTTTTCCTGGAAGTCGGCAACCATGCTCTGTATCAGTTCTATTCTATTCAGCTCACTTCACTTCATTTCCAAATCATGCTCAAATGCATGACAATTTCAATATCAACTTTAAAACGTCTTAAAACCCTAAATACAATGAAACAATGCCAATAACATCCCAAAAAAAAATAAAAAAAATAAATAAATAACAAACCAGTAGGGAAACCAGCTGTGCCAACACAGCCTTAAGAAAACTCCATGGATTCTTCTCAGTTCACACACACATACACTTTGTGAGTTGTTAGAGGATTTCTATGTGACTGCTTCACACATGCACACGCACACACAAAAACGTGTGGGCACACATAAACTTTAGCCAACTCTTAGAGGATTTCTTATGTGACTGCTTCGCGCGTGCACACACACATACATACACTAGATTTCAAGTTGAGATCAACTATAAGAATCCTACGTATCCATTATCCATTACACTTCATTCAGCACATTTCACTTCATTTCAAAATTCAAATCATGCTCGAATGTAGATGCTAATTCAAGTATCAACATTAAAACATCCAAAAAACCTGATTCAAGGAAATAATACAAATAACAAACCGAAATATTTTTCAAAATAAAAAAACGAACCGTAAGTCGCGTAACCAGCAGTGGCAACACCACCGGTGATGGCAGCAATAACGCTGTACTTAAGAAAACCCCACCGATTCTTCTCAGTTCCAGAAGCTTCAGAATTAGGAGGAGACTGATTCTGACATGGCGGAGGTTGATCTTTGAGGAGTGAAGATGAAGAGATTATTGGTTCCTTTGGAGGTTCTGTAGTTACATTTGAAGAAAATCGGCGATTACTTCGTGAAATTATTGAGAAAATGCGCGATTTCGATTGAGCTATAGCGGACATTTTTGAGGAATTTAGAGCTAGGGTTTAAGCGTAGAGGACGAAGGTTTTACAGAGGAAAGAAGACGAAGATTTAGAGCTATACCCTTTTTATTTAATAAAGTTATTTGTTTGAGCTCTGAGGTTTGAACAAAGTTAAGTTTAGACCCTTAACGGCTTAACCTTTTTGAAAATAATATAATAAACATGCCTTGTTTTTTATGAAAAGAAATTGACATCCCAAATGTTGAGGAAATAATCTCATAATGATCCATTACAATTTGAATAGAAAAATAAATTATCGATCTCTTGTGTTATAATTTATTTGAAATTGGTCGTATAACTAAAAAAATATTTGTCATGAACTAATAGTCAAAAAATTGATTTTCCCCAAAGATAATATTCGCACTATATACAGTTGAAACAAACACCTACATAAGTGGGAATAAAATAGTAGTACTTTTTCTATTTTAACTTGATTGGTATAATTTAACATAACACGAGGTTAAAAATAATATTTCGGCATATAAATATTAATGAAATATAGATATCACCAAGTATAACTATAGAGAAGTGTCAACCTTTTTATACTGATAAAGAAGGATATAATATAAAACAAATTGGTATTGATGAAGTTTACTGAATAGTCATTTATATTTTATTATTTATTTATTTATTGCTAATATTTTTAACTATATAATAGGAGAAAGTATTTTGTACGACGAAGGGCATTTTTGTAATTTTAACGTGGGTAAAAAGCAAGCCTTATATGTGTAATACATGTCGTTGCTCATTTGGTGTTAAATTTGATGTGTCATTTCATGGCTCCACTTTTATGTGGACAGACCCACTCACAAATTCGTAAGCATTTTCTCTCTTATTTTCATTACTCTCTCTCTATTTTTCTTTTTGTGGTAGGTTTTTCTTCTTCTCTATTTCATTTTTGTTTACTTTTGTAGTTTTTAATCTTTTGGTTTCCTTTAATATTTTTTGCTCCTCTCTTTTTCATCACTTGTAGTAATTCTTTTTCTTCTTTTCTTTTTGCGCACTTTTTTGTTTTCAATAGGGTGTTGTATTTTTCAGTCTTCACTTTCTTAGAGTTTGTTCATTTTGTTTGGTGTGAGTTTCTGCTTTCGGAGTTGCTTTGTATAATTTTTTCTTTCTTATTGCAATTTTTTTATTTTTAATATGTGTGTATATTTGTAATCGTGTATATATGCATGTTTCTTTCCTATTCTTTTTAATAATTTCTTGCTAGATTTGTACATGCATGTTAGTAATTGTTGCTGATTTATCCGTGCATGATGTCATTTTGATGAATTTTGTCTTTGTTACCAACTACTAATTTGAAGTGGACTATGCACCTAAGGTGCTTGATAATATGTTTGCAAGAGGTGAATCTGGACTTTCATTTTCGGTTAGGTTTCTTTACTTATGATTATGTGCGGTTTTCACAATAAGTTACTCGCATCATTCGTTAACCTACAAAGTATTCCATGTTCAACATGAGAGTCCATGAAGATATGCACTCGCTCCATATCATTCTACATCAAGAAATTAGAAGGATGTCAACAAAGATACCTTAATCTCGTGGTTGTAGGAATTTGTTGTGGCAGTATTTTCAAAAAAAAAAAAAATTGCCAAGTGTCCTTCTATTTTACAAATGTCATTCATATTTCTAAGTGGCTACTATGCATGTGGGAAATTCCATAAGTGTCTTTAATCTATTTCAATATCCAGCATGTGGCAACTTTTCTCTTGGTTTTGGGTAAGTGGCATAAGCCAAGTACCATGTGGCAGAGGAGACATAACACTTATCTCAAGCAATTGTCATTATTGAGCTTATAAAAGGCCTTCAATTTCTACGGATGAAACACCAAGAAAAGCTAATCATTAGTTTCAAATCACTACTAGCTCTCTTTCTTTCATTCCAATATTCTTTTTAAGTTTTCACTCATTTCTATCTTCAATAGATACTTTATTTGTTTTCTTTAACAACTTGTTGGTATATTAATTTTGTTGATTCCTATATCCTCTAAATAAATAGAGATGGGCTTGTATAATCCTGGGGAAACATTTCACAATGTTCAAATAGTTTCTTAGGACAGTGCCCAGCACGACTCAAGCCAGTTGGTGTATTTCCGCCCACAAATATTATTGCAGTATTATTTTTGTTATTTTCCCGTGTCATTTCCCTACAATCTAAGAAACTATGGCAAGTAATACTACTGCAAAAAATTTTTATGGTGCTACCATTTTGCTGTTGTCTCCGCTGTTAATGTTACAACTGTCCTGCCAGATATCCATGGTGTCAAAAATACATTATTGCATCCACAACTTTGGCAGACACTAATGTCAAAACACATGTATGTAAATATACATTGTTACGTATCTAATGCTAAAATTAAAACTGTAACGACCCGGCCGGTCGTTACGTAAAACATGCAGTATTATTACTGCTTTTGCATTGTCATATATTGGTTTTACTATTTATGATGTGTTAGAGTCGGTTGGCTTGGGTGCAGAATGGTTGTAGTGAGAATTGAGACACTTAGTCTCTAAAAGTAGCCTCTTAGTTGGAAAAGTCAACTGGAGTTGACTTATGGGTAAACGATCTCGGAATTCATATTTTATGGCTCGTATATCTTCGTTAGGTGAATTGGGACTTAGGAGTGTGTTCATAATATTTTTGTGAAGTCCGTTGTAGAATTAGGCTTGAATTGGCGAAAGTTATTTTTTGGCGATTTCCGATCGACAATGAAAAATAGGCTATCGGGATCGGAATGGAATTCTGGAAGTTGGAACAGGCCCGTAATAGCATTTTGGATATGTGTGCAAAATTTCAGATCTATCAGAGGTTGTTTGGATAGTTTCGGCATCGTCTGTGGAATTTAGGAATTTCAAAGTTCATAGGCTTGAATTTGATGTGATTTTTGTGTTTTGATGTTATTTTGGGTGTTCCGAGGGTGCAAATAAGTTTGAATGATGTTATGGGTTATGTTGGTAAGTTTGGTTGGAGTCCCGAAGGCCTCGGGTGCATTTCGGATGCTCAAATGAGCACTTTGGACTTGGAGAAAATGTTGGTTTTCTGGTGTTAGTGCAGCAGTGATTTATTCATTGCGATCGCGTGGATTTGTCCGCGATCGCGTAAGGTTAAAGGAGGCCAGGGGGAATTTGTGCATCGCGATCGTAGAAATACGGCCGCGATCGCGTAAGGTGAGCAGCTTAAGCAGTGCGATCGCGTGGCCTAGTTCGCGATCGCATAGGGATAGAGAGGGGCGTGTGGGGGCTGGTCCGTGGTGCTATGCGATCGCGTGGGAAGGACCGCGATCGCGTTGTGTAGAGGCTAATGTATCGCGATCGCGTGGTATTATTCGCGATCGCATAAGGTCAAAATGTGAGGCTGGGAAATTGCTCTTCGCGATCGCGACCTGATGTCCGCGATCGCAATGAAGAATTAACTGGGCAGTATATATTAAACCCATTCGCGACCCTTGCCCACTTTTCCACTATTTTTTTAACAGGAATAGAGCTTTTGGAGCGATTTTGAAGAGAGAAAATAATTTTTCTTCATTGAGGTAAGGATTTAACTCGATTATATGTGATTAAGGACTAAATTAACAGTGTTTAATTAAGGAAAATCAGTGAAAAGGTTGAGACTAGGGCTTGAGTTTAAGAGATCTTCTAGGGGTAATTTGAGGGGTCAATTGGACTCCGATATTATAGTTCTTTATATGTACAGACTCGTGAGATGATGAGGTCATTTTGGTATAAAGTTTGTCGAGTTCCGAGACGTGGGCCCGGGGGTCGGTTTGACCAATTTCGGGATTTTTGAGTATTTTTGATGAATTTCGATTGAGTTTCATTCCTTGGCATATTATAATGGTATAAATCTGATTTTTGGTAAATTTGGAGCACTCAGACCGAATTTAGAGGCAAGAGTACTGCGGAATAGTATTTTAGCCGGTTTTGAGGTAAGTAACGTTTCCAAACTTGGAACTGAGGGTTCGAAACCCCAAATTATCTAGTATTTGATGTTAATTAAGGTGACGCACGTGCCAAGTGATGGGCATGCGGGCGTACACAGAATATTCGTGGCCTGGCTCATCCAATGGCACTACCTAATGGCTATTTCAGGCTGATACTCGTACTATGGAGGTTGTATTTACCTTGAACATATTAGAAATCATGTTAAGTATAAATGCTAAGGCTTCACACCAATATGTTCAGGTCGGAATGGTCATTTATTGTTGTCTCTATATGTGACTATTTTCTTTCATGTACTCAGTCCTGTTATAGCATATGTTTCATGCCTCAGTCTCAGTATTTGTTAGTTATTTATATGTTATCATTGTCTGGGCTGATTCTTAAATCTGTGAGGCTTGTGAGTGAGACTGGAAAGTATTGACCGAGTGAGGCCGAGATCTTGGTATCGAGACAGTTATAGGATCGGACTGCACACCGCAGCGATCCACGAATCATGCCTTCGTTGGCTTGATATAGCGCTTGGGCTTATAGGGGCCCCTCCGGAGTCTTTACACCCCCAGTGAGCGCACATATATTGAGGGATGAATCTTCCCTAGGCATGGATCTTGTCCGAAGTTATTGATATATTGAGGGATGGATCGTCTTTGGACATGGATCTTGTCCGAGTGATATGTTCCGGAAATGGATCTTCTCCGTGGGGCTGGACTGGCCTTTTCCACAGTACTAGGTGACTACGTCACTTATGTTTATGTATAATCCGGGATGGACTTTCCATGGGCATGAAGGCCAATTCTAGTACTGCGTGGACTTCCTTGTGAGCGTTTGGGATACTGCGTGCATATCATTTCTAATTCCTTATGATCATATGATGGTATGTAGATTGTACAGACATAATTGGTGTATCTTTGTTTATTTTTCGTTATACTACTGTCATGTCCAAGTATATATATTGTGGTTCATGAATATCGGAAGTTTAGTCTGTCACTACCTCTCAGCCTATAGTTTGGATTCGTTACTTCTGAGTTGGTGTACTCACGTTACCCCCTGCACCTTGTATGCAGATCTAGGTACATCGGGACCCGACTCTGGTCATTGAGTAGCTGATAGTTTCCATCAGAGTTGTCGAGGTAGCAGCTGGCGACTGTGATCTCGTCATCTCTTTCCTGTTCTACCTGTCGTTATTTACTTTTCAGACTATGTTGGCCATTCCTCTTTTATTTTACATTATGTATTAGCAGCTCATGACTGTGTGACACTGGATGCGGGATTTGTAGGATTTAAGTTTTGGTTTCATAGATTGTTTCAACTTCAAATTTATTATTGATATTATCTTCAGACTTATTAAAAATGATATTTTCTCTGGTAATCGAATCTGGATTAGTTATAACTAGGTGGCTGGCCTGGTTCCATGACAGGCGCCATTACGACTCCGAAATTGGGTCGTGACAAGTTGGTATCAGAGCTCTAGGTTTAATAGGTCTCACCAGTCATGAGCAGGTTTAGTAGAGTCTTGCGGATCGGTACGGAGACGTATGTACTTATCTTCGAGAGGCTACAAAACCCTTAGGAAAATTCCACATTGTCGAATTCTGTCGTGCAACTCTGTTGAATTCTGGAACTAAACTTCTGTTGTTCTTATTCTCTCACAGATGGTGAGGACTCGTGCTACCGATAGCGGTGATCAAACACCAGCAGGACCAGGCAGAGGTCGAGGCATGGTAGAGGGAGGGGTGCAACCCGCACAGCAGTCGGGGCAGCACCTATGGACCCTCTCATTGCTCAGGATTAGGTCCCCGCAACTGAGATCCCAGCGGGACATGCTCAGGCACCCGCAATGCCCATTGTGATTCCGGGTCTCCAAGAGACCCTAGCCCATATCTTGACGGTGTGCACCAGCCTGGCACAAGCCGTCGCCATGTCCACTACTGCCGCTACTTCTCAGGTCGGGGGAGGCATTCAGACTCCAGCTGCCTGGACACCTAAGCAGGTCACCCAAGGACTTCAGACACCCGGGGCAGCTCCAGTACAACCGATTGCTCTTGTACATGACTATGTGGTCCTAGCTTTAGCTGATGATGAGCAACGCAGGTTGGAGATATTCAGCAGACTCCAGCCTCGGACTTTTAGTGGTACTGAGGGCGAGGATGCCCAGGCCTTCTTGGACAAGTGTCAGAGGATACTACGCACAGCAGGGATATTAGAGGCTAGTGGGGTCCCATTTACTACCTTCCAGTTTTCAGGAGCTGCACTTGCTTGGTGGGAGGACTATGAGAGGTGTAGACCTACTAATGCAGCGCCCCTTACATGGCACCAGTTCTCCATTCTCTTTTTGGAGAAGTATATACCGTAGTCCCACAAAGAGGAGCTGCGCAGAGAGTTCGAGCAGTTGCGTCAGGGGGACATGACTGTGACGCAGTATGAGATGAGGTTGTCTGAGTTGGAACGTCATGCCATCTGGCTAGTTCCCACAGACAGAGAGAGGATCAGGAGGTTTGTTGATGGTCTCACTTACGAGCTTCGGATCTTTCTGACCAGGGAGAGGGTATCTGGCGCTTCTTTTGAGAAGGTAGTTGATATAGCCAGGGAAATTGAATTAGTTTGCCGCCAGGAGCGGGTTGAGAGGGAGGCCAAGAGGCCTCGAGGGTCTGGTAGCTATGGTGGTGTTCACTCAGGAGGTCAATTTCAGCACAGCAAAGGTCGTTTATTTAGGCCTCCTCATCCAGCTCGTCTAGTCTACAGTGGTGCTTCATCTGGGCTGTTCATCATTCAGCGCCCTCCCAGCCCAAAGCTCATCTCGGCCGCCATCAATTCAGGTTTATTCAGCACATGGCTCTTCTAGCAGCTATTCTGGTTCTAGGGGTTACTTTCAGTCCCCACCGCCTTTTGCTGAGAGGGTTTGCTTCGAGTGTGGGGATCCAGATCATATCAAGAGGTATTGTCCCCGTCTTTCTGGTAGTTCATTTCAGCAGAGGAGCCAACCTCCAGCTTCAGCACCAGTTTCTACACCACCCGCTCAGGCAGCCAGGGGTGGAGGCCAGTCAATCAGAGGCCGCCCTAGAGGGGGAGGTTGATCAGGTGGAGGGAAGGCTCGCTTCTATGCACTCCTAGCCAGACCAGATGCCACAGCTTCAGATGCGGTGATTACAGGTATTATCTCAGTCTTCCATCGAGATGCTTCGGTATTATTTGATCCTAGTTCCACGTATTCATATGTTTCATTATACTTTGCTCATTTCTTGGATATACCCCGTGAGTCCTTTATTACATATGTCCATGTGTCGAATCTGGTGGGTGATACTGTTGTGGTGAACCGGGTGTACCGGTCTTGTGTTATATCTATTGGGGGTCTGGAGACCTGGACAAATTTATTATTGCTTAACATGGTTGACTTCGATGTGATATTGGGCATGTATTGGCTATCTCCATGCCATGTTGTTCTTGACTGTCATGCCAAGACCGTGACCTTAGCTATGCCCGGATTGCCGATGATTGAGTGGAGAGGTTCGGTGGAGTATGTGCCTAGTAGGGTGATTTCCTACTTGAAAGCTCATCGTATGATTGGGAAGGGATGTGAGTCTTGTCTATTTTTGGTGGGGGATGTTAGTAGTGAGACTCCTTATGTTGATTTTGTTCCTGTGGTCCGTGATTTTCCGGACGTATTCCCTGCAGGCCTGCCAGGTATGCCACTTGACAGGGACATTGATTTTGGTATTGAATTGGTACTAGGTACCCAACCTATCTCTACCCCACCTTATCGTATGGCACTAGCGGAGTTGAAGGAATTGAAGGAGCAGCTTCAGGAACTCCTAGATAAGGTGTTCGTCCGGCCTAGTGTGTCACCTTGGGGTGCGCCAGTGTTGTTTGTGAAGAAAAAGGATGGTTTCATGCGCATGTGCATCGATTATCGGCAGTTGAACAAGGTTACGATGAAGAACCGGTATCCTTTGACTCGTATTGATGACTTGTTTGACCAGCTTCAGGGAGCTAGGGTGGTCTCCAAGATTGATTTGAGGTCTAGGTATCATCAGTTGAAGATTCGGGATTCTGACATTCCGAAGACTGCTTTCAGGACCAGATATGGCCACTATGAGTTCCTTGTTATGTCAGTTGGGCTGACCAATGCCCCAGCAGCCTTTATGCACCTAAGCATAGCGTGTTTCGGCCTTATCTCGATTATTTCGTCATTGTGTTCATTGATGACATCCTGGTATATTCTCGTAGCCAGGAGGAGCATGCTCAGCATTTGAGGGTTGTGTTGCAGAGGTTGAGGGAGGAGAAGCTTTATGCAAAGTTCTCCAAGTGTGAGTTTTGGCTTGATTCGGTAGCTTTCTTGGGGCATGTGGTATCCAGTGAGGGTATTCAGGTTGATCCGAAGAAGATTGAGGCAGTGCAGAGTTGGCCCATACCGTCCTCAGCTACAGAGATTAGGAGTTTCCTTGAGTTGGCAGGATAGTACCGTCGCTTTGTAGAGGGGTTATCTTCTATTGCTTCACCCTTGACCATATTGACCCAGAAGGGTGCTCCATTCAGATGGTCCGATGAGTGTGAGGAGAGCTTTCAAAAGCTCAAGTCAGCACTGACCACAACTCCAGTATTGATTTTGCCTACTGGTTCGGGTTCTTATACAGTCTACTGTGATGCTTCTAGAGTTGGTTTAGGAGCAGTATTGATGCAGGACGGTAGGGTGATTGCCTACGCGTCTAAACAGTTGAAGGTGCACAAAAAGAATTATCCAGTGCACGATCTTGAGTTAGCTGCCATTGTTCATGCCTTAAGGATTTGGCGCCATTATTTTATGGAGTGCAGTGTGAGATTTTCACTGACCATCATAGTTTGCAGTATCTGCTGAAGCAGAAGGACTTGAATTTGCGTTAGAGGAGATGGTTGGAGCTTCTAAAGGACTATGACCTCACCATTTTATATCATCCGGGGAAGGCCAATGTAGTGGCCGATGCCCTGAGTCGCAGAGTAGAGAGTTTGGGGAGTCTAGCCTACCTTTCAGCAGTAGAGCGACTTTTGGCTCGTGATGTTCAAGCTTTAGCAGGGCAGTTAGTGAGATTGGATTTGTCAGAGCCTCCTCGGGCGTTAGCTAGCATGGATTCCAGGTCTTCTCTTTATGATCAGATTAGAACACGCTAGTATGATGACCGACACTTGTGAGTTCTCAAGAACAGGGTCCGTCGAGGTGATGCAAGGGATGTGACTATTGGTGATGACGGGGTTATTAGGATGCAGGGCCGTATTTGCGTGCCCAATGTGGACAGGCTTCGGGAGTTGATATTAGTATAGGCCCATAGCTCGCGGTATTTCATCCATCCCGGTGCCGCGAAGATGTATCAGGATATAAGACAACAGTATTGGTGGAGGCGAATGAAGAGAGATATTGTTGAGTATGTAGCACAGTGTCTCAACTGCCAGCAGGTCAAGTATGAGCACCAGAGACCAGGTGGATTCCTCCACATGCTAGATATTCCGGAGTGGAAGTGGGAGCGGATCACCATGGACTTTGTAGTTGGGGTTCCACGGACTTTGAGGGGATTAAATGCTATTTGGGTCATTTTGGATCGACTGACCAAGTCCGCGCACTTCATTCCTGTCAGTAGTACTTATACTTCGGAGCGGTTAGCTGGTATTTACATTAGGGAGATTGTCTGATTGCATGGGGTTCCGATTTCTATCATTTTTGACAGAGGTACTCAGTTCACATCTCAGTTTTAGAGGGCCGTGCAGAGAGGTATGGGTACTCAGGTAGAGTTGAGCACTGCATTTCATCCTCAGACCGACGGGAAGTCAGAGCGGACTCTTCAAATTTTAGAGGACATATTGCGTGCCTGTGTGATTGATTTTGGGGGTTCGTGGGATCAGTTTCTGCCACTCGCGGAGTTTGCATATAATAATAGCTACCAGTCCAGTATTCAGATGGCCGTATGAGGCTTTATATGGTAGGAGGTGTAGATCTCTGGTTGGTTGGTTCGAGCCCGGTGAGGCTAGGCTATTGGGCACAAATTTGGTTCAGGATGCGTTGGAGAAGGCGAAGTTGATTCAGGAGCAACTTCTCACGGCACAGTCTAGGCAGAAGAGTTTTGCGGACCGGAAGGTCCGGGATGTGCATTTCATGGAGAGTGATAAGGTACTGCTGAAGGTGTCACCCATGAAGGATGTTATGAGATTCGGGAAGAGGGGAAAGCTTAGTCCCCGATTTATTGGTCCATTTGAGGTGCTTCAGAAGATTGGAGAGGTGACTTATAGACTTGCCTTATGACCCAGCTTGTCGAATGTTCATCGGTATTCCATGTGTAGATGCTCCGGAAGTATGTTGGTGACCCGTCTCATGTCTTAGACTTCAGCACAGTTCAGCTCGAGGGTGACACGTCATATGAGGTAGAGTCGGTGGCTATTTTGGGTCGTCAGGTCAGAAAGTTGAGGTCAAAGGATATAGCTTCAGTGAAGGTTCAGTGAAGGTTCAGTGGAGAGGTCAGCCAGTGGAGGAGTCTACTTGAGAGACCGAGCGGGAGATGCAGAGCATATATCCTCTCTTGTTTGAGACTCCAGGTATGTTTCTAGGCCCGTTCAAGGACGAACTTTTGTTTAAGAGGGGGAGAATGTAACGACCCGGCCGGTCGTTACGTAGAACATGCAGTATTATTACTACTTTTGCCTTGTCATAGGTTGATTATACTGTTTATGATGTGTTAGAGTCGGTTGTCTTAGGTGCAGAATGGTTGTAGTGAGAATTGAGACACTTAGTCTCTAAAAGTAGCCTCTTAGTTGGAAAAGTCAATTGGGAGTTGACTTATGGGTAAACGACCTCGGAATGCGTATTTTATGGCTCAGATAGTTTCTTTAGGTGAATTGGGATTTAGGAGTGTGTTCGGAATATTTTTGTGAGGTCCGGGGTAGAATTAAGCTTGAATTGGCGAAAGTTAGTTTTTGGCGATTTCCGGTCCGCAGTGAAAAATAGGCTATCTGGGTTGGAATGGAATTTCGAAAGTTGTAACAAGTCCGTAATAGCATTTTGGATATGTGTGCAAAATTTCAGATCAATCGGAGGTGTTTTGGATAGTTTTGGCATCGTCGGTGGAATTTAAGAATTTCAAAGTTCATAGTCTTGAATTTGATGTTATTTTGGTGTTTGTGATTTTGGGTGTTCCGAGGGTGAAACTAAGTTTGAATGATGTTATGGGTTATGTTAGTAAGTTTGGTTGGGGTCCCGGGGGCCTCAGGTGCATTTCGGATGCTCAAACGAGCACTTTGGACTTGGAGAAAATGCTGGTTTTCTGGTGTTAGTGCAGCAGTGATTTGTTCATCGCGGTCGCGTGGATTTGTCCACGATCGCGTAAGGTTAAAGGAGTCCAGGGGGAATTTGTGCATTGCGATCGCAGAAGTACGGGCGCGATCGCGTAAGGTGAACAGCTTAAACAGTGCGATCTCGTGGCCTAGTTCGCGATCGCGTAGGGATAGAGAGGCGCGTGTGGGGCTGGTCCGTGGTGCTACGCGGTCGCGTGGGAAGGACCATGATCGCGTTGTGTAGAGGCTAATGTATCGCGATCGCGTGGTATTATTCGCGATCGCATAAGGTCAAAATGTGAGGCTGGGAAATTTCTCTTCGCGATCGCGACCCGATGTCCTCGATCGCAATGAAGAATTAACTGGGCAGTATATATTAAACCCATCCGCGACCCTTGCCCACTTTTCCACCATTTTTGAATAGGAATAGATATTTTGGAGCGATTTTGAAGAGAGAAAATGATTGTTCTTCATTGAGGTAAGGGATTTGGACCCCATAACTCGATTATATGTGATTAAGGTAACAATGTTTAATTACGGAAAATCAGTGGAAAATTTGAGACTAGGGATTAAGTTTAAGAGATCTTCTAGGGGTGATTTGAGGGGTCAATTGGACTCCGATATTAGAGTTGTTTATATGTACGGACTCGTGAGATGATGAGGATCATTTTGGTATAAAGTTTGTCGAGTTCCGAGACGTGGGCCCGGGGGTCGGGATTGACCAATTTCGGGTTTTTTGAGTATTTTTGATGAATTTCGATTGGGTTTCATCCCTTGGCATATTATAATGGTATAAATCTGATTTTTGGTAGATTTGGAGCACTTGGAGGCCGAATTTAGAGGCAAAAGCATTGCGGAGTAGTATTTTAGCCGGTTTTTAGGTAAGTAGCGTTTCCAAACTTGGAACTGAGGGTTCGAAACCCCAAATTATCTAGTATTTGATGTTAATTAAGGTGACACGCGTTCCAAGTGACGGGCATGCGGGCGTACACCGAATATTCGTGGCCTGGCTCATCCCATGGCATTGCCTAATGGCTATTTCAGGCTGATACTCGTACTCTGGATGTTGTATTTACCTTGAACATATTAGAAATCATGTTAAGTATAAATGCTAAGGCTTCACACCAATATGTTCAGACCGGAATGGTCAGTTATTGTTGTCTCTATCTGTGACTATTTGCTTTTATGTACTCAGTCCTGTTATAACATATGTTTCATGCCTCAGTCTCAGTATTTGTTAGTTATTTATATGTTATCATTGTCTGGGATGATTCTTATATCTGTGAGGCTTGTGAGTGAGACTGGAAAGTATTGACTGAGTGAGGCCGAGAGCTTGGTATCGAGATAGTTATGGGATCGGACTGCACACTACATCGATCCTCAAATCATGTCTTCGTTGGCTTGATATAACGCTTGGGCGTATAGGAGCCCTCCGGAGTCTTTACACCCCAGTGAGCGCACATATATTGAGGGATGGATCTTCCCTGGGCATGGATCTTGTCCGAAGTTATTGATATATTAAGGGATGGATCGTCCGTGGACATCGATCTTTTCCGAGTGATATGTTCCGGAGATGGATCTTCTCTGTGGAGCTGGACTGGCCTTTTCCACAGTGTGGGATGCCTTGCTAAAGTGTGGGGTGACTTGCTAAAGTTCTTTTGCTTGAACCTAAAAAGAGAAAATAAGTTCTAAAACTACTGATTGCATGCTTATTGATATGTTGAATATAGTGTTGCATGTAGATTTCTTGTTTTAAAAAGTGATGTGCTTGATTGAAATACTATAAGTGAGACAAAGAATGCTGAGTTCTTTGAATATACTTATCCATTGTCTGATAAAATTTCTCATACACCAGTTGAAACAAATAGTGAAATTACCTTTAATGATGAACTGAGAAGGAGCAAAAGGCATAGGAAAGAATATTTTTTTATGGAAACGATTTTCAAACCTTTCTTGTCAATAATGAACCATCAAATTATTTTGAAGCTATAACTTCTTCAGAAGCTAATTATTGGAAAGAGGCAATAAAAGTTGAAATCGATTCTATTATGAAAAATAATACGTAGTTTTTAATAGATTTACCCCCTAGTGCAAAGCCTATTGGTTGTAAATGAATTTTCAAAAGGAAATTTAATCCTGATGGATATTTAGATATATATAAAGCTCGGTTAGTAGCAAAAGTTTTTTCTCAAAAACAAAATATAGATTATTTCAGTACATTTGCACCAGTGACTATAATTGCTTCTATTAGAGTTTTAATTGTCTTAACTTCAATCCGTAAGCTTTTTATCCATCAAACGGATGTCAAAACTGCTTTTCTAAATGGTGATTTAGAATGAGAAATTTATATGGTTCAACCTGAAGGTTGAGTCATTCCTGGACAAGAAAATAAATTTGTAAATTAATTAAATCTCTTTATGGCCTTCAACAAGCTTCTAAGCAGTGGTATGAGAAATTGAACAAGTCTTACTGAGAGTCAGTTTTTCCCCAATTGGGGTGGATAAATGTGTTTATGCTAAAGTGGTAGACAATAATTATGTGATAATATGTCTATATGTTGATTACATGCTTATATTTGGTATTAATTTAAATATTGTGCAAAGTACAAAATTATTTCTGTCTGCTAATTTTCATATGAAAGATCTGGTGAAGTAAATACAATATTGGGAGTTAAAGTTATAAGGAGGAAAATGGAATAATGTTGTCACAAGAAAGTTTGAATATTTTGATGTCACATCTGTGAGCACTCCTTTTGATGCTAACTCTAAGTTTAAAATAAATAATGGTGACCCAGTTGCTCAGTGTAAATATGCTGATATTATTGGGAGTCTGATGCATTTAATGAATTTTACAAGGCTAGATATAGCCTATGTTGTGTGTAGACTGAGTAGATATACTCATAATCCCAACATAGAGCATTGGTCTGCATTAGATAGACTAATGAAGTATTTGAGAGGAACTATGAATTATGGTATCCTATATAGTGGATTTCCTTCTACTTTAGAAGGGTACAGTGATGCAAACTAGATCTTTGATTCAGATAAGACAAAATCTATTAGTGGTTATGCATTCACCCTTGGTGGTGGTGCAATATCGTGAAAATCAGCTAAACAAACGATCATTGCTAGATCGACTTTGGAATCAGAGTTTGTAGCTCTGGAGTTAGCTAGTTCTGAGACTGAGTGGCTAAGAAACTTATTAGCTAATATCCCTTTAATAAAGGACGTATTGCCTCCTGTGTCTATGCATTGTGATTGTCAAACGGCAATAGCTATTGCAAAGAATAAATCTTATAATTGTAAAAGTAGACACATGAAATTGAGACATGATGTCATAAAACAGCTATTGAGAGATTGAATAATTTTCATTGACTATGTGAAGTCAGAGATAAATTTGGCCGATCCTCTAACTAAACTCGTGGGAAGAAAATTAATTCTTCAAACTGTTGATACCCAATTTTTCCTCGAAATTATTTTCAAACTTACATTTTACCTTTAAAATCACTTTTCATAATGAATGGTATTTTTCATAATTTTTCTTATTTTTTATCAATTCATTTTCCTATTTATTTAGTATTTTCGTATTCAATAATTATTCATAAATTGTATTATAAATAATTTTGAAACGCTTCCCAGCTAAATATATCATTTTTGATCCTATTAGTATTTAATTATTTCACAAATTATTGATTAGGCATTATTTAGCTATAATTAGACTAATTATGCGACTATGGCCTAATTGTGCACCTATGATTTTAATTCCAAAATTAGTCATTTTATATTTTTATATTAGCCAATTACCTTAAATTTCACTTACTTAGCATTAATCTTATTTTTATATAATTATTAGCTACTTTATTTTATTTCATGGGTATTTAAAATCTAGCCACTTTTAATTTCTTTTAATTTCAACCCAATACCCAACCCTTTAACCCAATTAACTACCCAACCCAACTAATAGCCTACCCGACCCAACCCCAAACCAATCTGAGCCGTTGATCAAATTAGATCAACGGCCCAGATTATTATTTCCTTAATTATCTCTAACCTAACCCCCTAATCCCTCTCATTTCTCACCGACTCACATCTCTCTATTCTCTTCTAGAGACTTCTGTCTCTTCAGGTTCCGATGAATTTATTCATCTTCTCCGGCCATCCCTTAGCCGGAGACCTTGAAACCTTCATCACCTCCTGCCTCTTATGGTTCTCTTATGCCGATAATGTCATCCCTAAGGCCCTCGAAGGGTGAGGACCCGTCTACTCACACCCATGGGGTTCATTTTTACTTCAACCCTCCAAAGCTTGATTTCGAGTAATGTCTATGACCTTTGAGGCTCGAGCCAGTACCATTCGACGTTCTTCTCATCTTCTCTAAGGTTTTCTGTAAAACCTTAATGTTTGAAACTTCCGATTCTTTTAGATCTACAATAGATCTGTTCCTATTGTGAGTTATTATGATGTTTCTTTAAAGGTTTTCTATTTTTCCTAAGCGGTTCTTCACTTTTAACTAGGGTTCCGAAACCTTTTTTTCCAAAATGGTTTTCTTTGTCTATTTTTAACACTATCTCATGATTTTCCCTCATGTTTATTATTATTGAAATATTTTCCTTACGGTTTGGTCAGTATATGTGTTTGATTATCATGAATAGCTTGAATTTCTAGTGATTTTACTCTATTTTCTCATTAGGGTTTATGACTCTTCGTCTCCTTTGTGTGTATCATGACTACTATGTTGATTCGTACTAGCATCTGTGTAAAACCCTAATTTTAGACTTAAAATCCTGAAAACTACTGGTTTACCTGTGTGTTTGCATATGTGTTTAATTGACCTTTACCCTATGTTGTTTGTCTTTGGTTCTTCTTACCTCCCTGACTCACATGATTCCTAATTTCATCCGCTAACGACCGTGTTATTTCATGTTAATTCTCTTCAACTAATGGTATGTATGCTCGAATCCTTGATTCTGTGCTATTTTGACACTCAATTATTTCCTGACTTGCTACTTTACTTATTATATGGTTCTCCATGTTATACATAAGAATTCCTATTCGCTAATTGCTTGAATCCCTGATTCACTGTGATTTGAAAAGGTCCTGCTGATCTCTCATGAGATATTTTTCTGATTTCCAAACCTCTAACTTATTTTTCTTACCTTGATTTATTACTGTGATTGATATGGCTTCCTTAATTGATAGTTTCAAACCTAGCCTCAATTGATTGCCTGATTTGGTCTGAAATTATCCTCTTATATGGTAACTTCCCTTAGTTGTACTTACCTACTAGCCGTTTGAGTGCAACCTTAAATTAAGGGATGCTTAATTGCTTGTCATGACTAATGTTTTACCTTCTTTCCTTATTTGCCACTCACCGTTTGAATGATTCCCTTAAGTCTAGGGATACTTACAATTAATTGATTCTCTTAGTCCCATAATTACTGGGCAGTCTGATTTCTTTACCTTATTCCTTTTACTTAGTTCCAACTATATATATGCTCTGTCTTATGCATTGATCATACGAACACTGTGGTTCAAAAACTATCTCTTACACTAAGAAATCTCTGCTCTATTTCTCTTGTGTTATTTGCTACCGTCTAATTGTTAACCGGCTGCAAGCCAAGGCTAACCATTGTGTTATCCCTCTTGTTCTTTCATTTTGCTTGCTTTCCTCTTCACT
The DNA here is from genome assembly GCA_005239495.1 of Nicotiana undulata. Classification (NCBI taxonomy): domain Eukaryota; kingdom Viridiplantae; phylum Streptophyta; class Magnoliopsida; order Solanales; family Solanaceae; genus Nicotiana; species Nicotiana undulata. The sequence continues at coordinate 31,707 of ML289873.1, read as the reverse complement.
GGTATGTCCTACTTTAAATTCAAAGCTCCAACAACAATATGATTCTCTATTTGTTTCAGTTCCTGTTGTTCCTTGTCTGACACACCGAGGCTGGTATTTCAACACCGCACATGTTTAACTCCTGATTACTACGTCTGGGTGTGAGCATTGCCCGGGAGCCCCCGAGGTCCTTAGGGATCTTTGACACACCTGGACTATGAAAGGCTATGAAACACCAAAGGCATTGAGGTTCGGAGGATTTGGGCCTATTGAAGGCTCCCTATAGAATAACTTCTTATTTTCCACTTTGTTATGCAATTAATAACTCCTGGCTTGTAATAATTTGTACACAACTTATGGGGCTAGATAGTGAAATGGGAGGGGATAATTATGCATGCTTAGTTACTATAAAGGGTAGAAACCATGTTTTAGGCTTTTAATTCCTTATCTGTGCAATAGAGATCATGTGTAGGTTCATATCCATGCATTAGAAATCCTGTTCCTTAGGATCCATGTATACCGTTTCAGCATGTTCATCCTCATATCATTTAGAAGATCCTATGTTAAAATAGGTCAATAATTGGTACTTTTTGCATTACTTTATACGCTTCCATGTACACCTAGGGATCATGTATTAGGTTTAACAAACTAATAAACAAGTGGTTTCCTGAAACTGCGATGCAATACGAACACTTAGATATCTTGCCTTAGGATAAACGCAGTCTTAATAAATAGGTCATTCTACATATTTTTGAAAGCATGTTCTGTAACTTAAATATTCGTGCATGTAGAATATCATGTTTAGGTCCTGCATCATTCTGCATCTTCTTTGCATTAGATGTCATGCTTTAGGATTGCATTTGTATTCGCTTAGGCATCCCCTAGCTTGATTCTTGATAAAAACAGACTCATCCAGTTTGGTAACTATTTTCTGAAATCTGAACACCTAAAATAATATGCTGAGTAATATGGTTCAAACAATTTTCTGTAATAACTGGCACGCCCAGGCAAGCCTTAAGTGTTCGATCTGTTAAAACTGGAAATATACTTCTTCATATATGCTGCTCAATTATCTACAGGTTAAAATCAGTAAGCAAAACTGATAAAACTCCTTCTCTGAATTAAGTAATAAAACTGCCTCTCTATCACATTCCAGTTTCGCCCAGATATCATGCTTTAGTATTCTGAAGTTAATAAGGCCTTTACCTGTGTTTGAGTCGTGCTAAATTATATGCATAATATGTGGAGGAATATTTGGGCATCATATTTGCTTTATGTGTTTCCCTTTATCTGCAGTCCTAATTGTTATTGTTGTCGCTTAGAATCTTTCCCTTTAAACCTAAGGGTCAACCTAGTACCTCCTTTAGGATAGTAGTCCTTACCTCCTCCGGGACTGAAAGGATGGGACAGGTAATATCATGCAATAGAGCTCGTGACCAAACACGCGCTTTAATCACCTTCACGGGGAGGGAAAGGGTAGAATATGGATATGATGAACGATGCGCTAATACCACGTGTATCCCCTCTTTGAAGAGTGTCTATCGGGTATTGCATTGGTGTGATCCATATTATTTCAAACCTCGGATATCATTTCTCTCAAATGCTAGGTTATGATCTTTTTCAAAAACTTCGTCGTTTTCATAATTGTTTTCTAAACACTTGCTCGTTTAACATTTGAAATCCCCTCTTACTTGAGCCCTTTACTTGTTACTTGCTAATTGTACAAATTCACGAAAACTATTTGGCCGGGAACCACATCTGTGGATCCTGAGGGGTTCCTAACACCTTCCCCTTGGGATAATTTCAAGCCCTTACCCAATCTCGGTAATGTAAACTAGTTTCATGAGTTAATTACTCTAGGTGCCCTAACGCACCTCAAACCCGTTAGGTGGCGACTCTCTCCTTTAACACTCTTTCCTTAAAAGAGTTGTTAATTTCATAAACCCGATTCCGCGAGGAAAAAGGGGGCGCGACAACATAGCGACTCTGCTGGGGATTATACCTAGGCTTTTACCATTACAAATCGTTACCGTGAATTTGTACCTTTAATTTGTTTGATGCTTTCACCCTTTCCTCTTCCCTAATACGTGCAATTAATTTTTTATTTCTTTCAAGTATTTATTTCACAAAACGAAACTGACCTGTTTCTTTGTTTTTCTTTGTAACTGCTTTAAATCGCTGTTGTCTTTACCGTTTTCCTTAACATGCAAATACATGACTATCTGTTTTAATGCTTATTTATCGCATATCATGCTCTGCATTCATACCCCACTCGTGCCAAACAAAATACTATAGCAACGCTTGATGAGTGGTTGCGCTCTTCCTATATTATTACCCCCTTAAATTCCGAAAGGCGTATTTGCGGTAAAATTAGTCGATCAGCGGTGCAGTCGACAGTTCCGTGCCTTCCCCCTCAAGTTGTCCGCTCAAGGGTACCAGTCTAAAACGCCGTAGAAACCTTACTCCGTTATACTGTTGCATGCATCATGGTCAAACCTAGACAAGCTAAAGTGTGTCCGCACGATAGCTTTTAAGAAATCCTTGGCCAAAGTCCACCGGGTTTCCCTAAACCCAAACGGACATCATCATGTTCTGTGCATTTATTTGGAGAACTAAATGCTTCTTGCTAATTATTGATGTTAAATAGTCGAGTCCGGTGGGGGTAAGGGCCTAACCTTATTTGTTTTGTAGAAAATGAGGCACGAAGTCCCCAGATTCGGCATGGTCTCCAATATCCACCCAAGACTGCTAAGTTGGTGGGAGGACCTACATTCTAGTGACAAAGCTATCGTCAAAAAACACCTGGGCAACCTGCCATCTCTCCTAGAAATCCAGCTTAACAAAATGATGATAGAGGTTTCCACTTTATTTTGGGATTGCGAAAGGTCCGTGTTCCGCTTTGGGGACATTGAAATGACGCCTTTACTGGAGGAAATAAGAGGACTAGCTAACTTAGTGTGGGAAACTCCGGGGTTGCTAATGCCTGAGAATCGCACAGGCAGAGGCTTCCTCAAGATGATGGGTCTGAAGAAGAATACGGAATTGGTATGTCTGAGGGATTCATACATTCCTTTCGACTATTTTTATGAAAGGTACGGTCACAACAAATCATACCGCACCTACCAGGACGAGTTTGCTATCACTTCTCAGGGGCACATCCATCGCCGAGTGTTCGTGTTTATGGTATGCTTTTTGGGTCTCATTGTGTTCCCGATGAAGAAGGAAAGGATTCATACTAGGTTGTCCATGATAACTAAGACATTAATGGAAGGAATAGACGGGCAAAACTTCAGCTTTGTGCCCATGATCATTGCGGACATATATCGGGCCTTGGAAATGTGTCAAAAAGGATCAAAGCATTTCGGAGGTTGCAACTTATTACTTCAACTCTGGCTCATGGAACATCTGCAAAGAGGCGAATACCGACAAGACATTCATTGAAGAATTTGGGATGACCACATCGCTTTCCATCACCCAAAGCGAATGAATTATATTCCCGACATGTTCGCTCAGCTTGAGAACGCCGAGGGATGGGTTGAGCTTTTTGGTAACCTGACTGAGGAACATATTCAATGGATGTTCAAGTGGTTCCCGATAGACGAGTTTATCATTCGATCCCGAGATGCTTCTTTCCTAATACTGATCGGTCTAAGGGGGACATACCATTACGTCCCTCTCCGAGTTATGAGGCAAGCGGGTAGGAAGCAAGTCGTACCTAGGGTCGAGAAAATGAGCCACCTTCGAGCAAACTTTCAGAATGATGACAGCCCTCATAAGTGCCAAGCTCAGCGCCTATGGTACTGTAAGATTATGCTTGAGAAAGACACCATCGAGCCGGACAGGTACTACGCCGGTTGTACTCCTTTCTATATTGGTTGGTTAGAAGAAGATATGGGTGGTCAAAATGAGTCGGGGTTCGTTCGAGGTCACAGGGTTATAGATGAAAAAGCTGAAGCACGAGTTAAGTTCAACCAACTGCGTAAAAGAATCCGCGAATGTGAGGATGATCATCACAAGATACATGAGTCCAACAAGAAGCTGATCAAGGAGTGGAAGGACATGGCCGTCAGCACCAACAAAAGGCTGGGACACCTAGAACGAGGTATAGTTGAGCTGGAGCAGAAATTCATCAAAAGGATCGAGACTTGCCAAAAGGCCGAGGGAGCTGAAAGAGGATATCTAGCTAGAACCTACCTGCTGCTGGGACTTCGCGAGTTAGGAAAGCTGATCAAGGGAAGCAGGAATGCCGAATTTGGGGAAGGTCCTTCTGGGACCAAGTAGATAGTAATGTCTTTCTTTTACTTTATCAGTGTAATAAGGCCAATGGCCATTAGTGATTTTTATCTTCCGCTTATTTAGAGTCGTTTTGGGATTTGTCTATTTTTTCTCATCAATAAAATGAGTCATTTAGCATTCTAAGTTCTCCAAATCAATTTGTCGCTAGGCCTACCTCGGGCACAAAGAGGTCCCCAATTTAGGACACACTTTACATTCCCGCATTACGTGTTTAAATACTGCAATATTTTTTATAATCCTCACTGACTTGGCTACCTTTTGTTTTTGTTTCTTTTTCTTTTATTATTCCCCTCCCCAAAGGTTAGTTCGTGCATTCTGGAATCATCCGCCTATCGCACAAGATCCAAGGGTCCTCCACCTACTCCTCCTCCTAGTCCTCTGAAAGGCAGAAATAAAGGCAAGAGTAAGATGGCAGAATCCAGCGGTATCAGGAAGGAAAATACGGTTGAACAAGTAGAGGCCACTGATGGCTGGGGTATTCAGTTCCTGCATGAGAACATGTCACCACTTGAACATAAATTCCTGAAAATTCAAGAAGAACTCGACCAGGTCAGGAATCTGGCCAACCTGTCATTTTCCCTCAACGTCCCAGACGTCCACTTTCCAAATGCTCAAAACCCTACACCTCCATAGAATATCCCAAGGCAACAAAACCACCTCGCACCTCATCATCACGCCACTCCGCCAAAGAACCAAACTCTCCCAACACAATGCAAGACTTGCCACACTTCAAACAACACTCCATTACTTGTCCCGGAACCTCAGAATTACACAAAGGACCATTTCCACAACAATCCCATCTATGTGGAAACCATGACCCAATCCACTCCACCTATCTCACAAGCATCCGAGTCTGATGGAAAAGATTTGCTCATCAAGAACTTGGCCGAGGAGCTTAGGAAACTGACTAGCCGAGTTCAAGGTGTTGAAGGAACCAAGGGAATCGAAGGGTTGAATTATGAAGACCTTTGTATACAACCTGATGTCGAACTGCCCGAGGGGTACAAACCTCTAAAGTTCGAAATGTTTGACAGTACTGGTGATCCGAGGGTCCATCTGAGGACCTATTGTGAAAATTGGTCGGCTTAGGAAAGGATGAAAGAATCCACATGAAGGTGTTCACGAGGAGTTTGAAGGGAGATGCACTATCTTGGTACATCAACCAAGACCCCAAGAAATGGTCAAACTGGGTAGGTATGGCAACAGACTTTATGGAAAGGTTTAGATTCAATACAGAGAACGCACCAGATGTGTTCTACATCCAAAACTTGAAGAAGAAACCCACAGAAACCTTTCGCGAGTATGCTACTCATTGGAGGTCTGAAGCTTCTAAAGTTAGACCTGCTCTAGAGGAAGAGCAGATGCACAAATTCTTTGTCCGGGCTCAGGACCCGCAGTATTTTGAACGATTGATGATGGTTGAAGGCCACAAATTTTCTGACATTATCAAACTAGGGGAGCGGATTGAAAAAGGTATTAAGAGCGGTATGGTCACAAATTTTGAAGCCTTGCAAGCTACAAACAAGGTTTTACAGTCCGGTGGTGTGTCTAAGAAAAGGGATGTGGGAGCTGTAATGGTTGCACAGAGAGCCAAATCCCCACTCAAATACCAAATTTATCCAACACCTACACTCACATACCAATCAACCCTAAATTACCAAGCACCCTCACCTTCTTACCAAGCTCTACCACCTTCATACCAAGCTCCACCACCCACATACCAATCTACACCACCCACATATCAACCTACTTCGCCTAGATATTCATAACCCGCTCCTGTGTACCACACTTATAATTCCCAGCCATCCCATTACCAATCACCCCCTGCACGCCAAAACTTCCCTAAGCCTCGTCCCAATTTTGATCGCCGCCCTCCAAAGAAGTACACCGCCATAGCTGAACCCATTGACCACCTGTATGAGAAACTCAAGGCTACTGGTTACGTCACACCTGTCCCTGCTGCCACCCCTGAGAACCCTTCTCAGTGGGTTAGCCCAAACAAATCCTGTGCATACCATTACGGCATGAAAGGACACACCATCGAAGAATGCCGCTCTCTAAAGGACACGATACATGCTCTCATTGACAACAAGATTATTGTGGCAAAAGACCCCGCTCCAAACGTCCGCAACAATCCTTTACCATACCATAAGGGTGGAGGTATCCACATGATTGAAATAGAAGATGATTGGGATCCCGAGGGATCAATCAGGTTGATCGCAGAAGGCGATGATCCAATGAAACCAGCAGTCACCCTCAACCCGATCATAGTCCAGATTCAACCATCTGGGGATGTTGAGGTAAATATGTCCATACCACTTTAGTTTGAAGCAGCTCCACCTGCAAAGACACCAGCACCGATTGAAGTTGAGTTGGTGTCTCCGGCAAATGCACCCGCACCATTTGAGGTTGCAGTGTTTCCACCCAAGGCACATGTTCCATTCGAAGTAAGGATAGCCGCACCAATTCCCGTGGCGATGTCGACCACGCCACCCTTCTATACCAATGCTATCCCTTGGGACTATACTGTCGAGGCAAAAAGGAAAGGCAAGGTCAAAACTGAGGAAGCTGTCGCAGCACAAGGTATGACAAGAACTGGTAGAGTCTATACTCCTGAACATCTGGTCGAATCGAGCAAGCAGGCTGCCAACCGGCCACCCATTATTGAAACAGGTCCAGATGACCTTTGGAGAAAAGTACAGGCTAATGAGTATTCAGTCATCGACCAGCTGAACAAGACACCAACACGAATATTTATCCTCTCTTTGTTGCAGAATTCTGAGACGCACCGAAGTGCTCTATTGAAGGTGTTAAGTGAAGCGTATGTACCAAACAACATCACTAGTGGGGAAATGGCCAATATGGTGGGCCAGGTATTGGAGAGTCACAAGATCACCTTCCATGAGGACGAGTTACCACCTGAAGGATTGGGGCACAACAAAGCACTTCACATCACTGTGCAATGCGAAGATCATTTTATCACAAGGATCTTGATCGATGGGGGATCCAGTCTCAACATTTGCCCATTGATAACACTCAAGAAATTGGGTAAAGGGCTACATGAGATAAAGGATGGAGCAATCAACGTGAAAGCCTTCGACGGTTCTCAAAGGTCTACTATTGGGGAGATTAGTCTATGTCTACAGATAGGGCTAACTTGGTTCGAAATGGACTTCCAAGTGATAGACGTCCCGACATCTTACAATCTACTGTTAGGGCGCCCCTGGATCCACGCTGTTGGGGCCGTGGCATCGACACTACATCAGGCGGTAAAATTCGAATGAAACCACCAAGAGGTGATTATTCACGGCGATGGTAGCAACCATATTTACGGTCGCCAGACTATCCCGGTCATTGAAGGAAGAAGAAAGCTAGGCGGAGGAACTTATCACCACATTGAACGGGTCAATGCTATCGACAAGGACAAATGGTGGGATAGCAAGATTGAGAGCATCCTAAACTGGAGAGGATACTAGCCAGGCAAAGGGCTCGGTAAGAACCTCCAAGGGATCACAAAGCCCATAAAGCTCAAGAAACATGGTACTACTTTCAGTCTGGGGTACGAATACACCTGGGAAGAATTCAACTAATGGTCACCACCGTGGCGCGGTCCTTACTACTCTATGGATAAGCCAATACCTTATCTGGAGCAGACCTTCAAGCAGGCCGACATTATCTATGGATCAGACGAGGAAGAAGCACTTGCAACAATGAGGAGTTTGTTCCTGGAGGACGATGATATGGATTGATGTGTTGTTCTCGAGGAGGAGGGGGAGGAAGGCCCTTCCATATAGGCTGTAGACAAGGGGACATCCCTCAAGAACTGGTCTATCAGGACGACCAAAGCCCGACGAGCCTCGAGGCAGCAAGGCTAAAAACAAGCATTACTTACTATTTTACTTACTAAATGATTTTCCCTTTTATGCATTTTCAACTCCTACAATAGGATCTTCAATGTTCAAAACTGTTATTCAATTTATCAAAGCATTTTTCTAATTTCTTTTACGAATCCAATATTTATTGCTACTATTTTCTCTCATTACTTTATCTATACAACATTACTATTACTTGTCTTGATGAACCGATGACTGTGACATGCAATGAGACAACGCAACAAACATACATTGATTCAGATGAAGACGATATACCCGATGAGATTGTTAAAGAGGTCAAAAACTTTGAAAATAGACCTAAGTCCAACCTGGATGAGACTGAGGTTATCAGTCTGGGAGATTCAGAGAACGTCAAGGAGACTCGCATCAACATTCATTTATCACCATCAGAAAAGAAAAAATACACCGAATTCCTAAAGGAGTATGAAGACATATTCGCCTGGTCGTATGATGACATGACCGGTCTAAGTACGTCTATTGTGGCTCACAAATTGCCGACCAATCCAACGTGTCCACCGATAAAGCAAAAGCTCAGAAAGTTCAAGCCTGACATGAGTTTGAAAATCAAAGAAGAAGTCACCAAGCAGATCAACGCCAAAGTTCTCAGGGTGGTTGAGTACCCAAAATGGTTAGCCAACATCGTACCTGTGCCGAAGAAAGACGGGAAGGTCAGAGTCTGTGTCGACTACCGGGATCTCAATCGGGCCAGTCCGAAAGACGACTTCCCCTTGCCGAATATACACATTCTAATTGACAACTGCGCCAAGCATGAATTACAGTCCTTCGTGGATTGCTTCGCGGGTTATCATCAGATTTGGATGGATGAAGAAGATGTTGAGAAAACGGCGTTCATTACACCATGGGGAGTGTACTGTTACAAGATGATTCCGTTCGGCCTAAAGAATGCAGGGGCCACCTACATGAGGGTTATGACCACCATATTCCACAACATGATTCACAAGGAGATCGAAGTGTATGTGGATGACGTCATTATCAAATCAAAGAAAGCTGCTGACCACATGGAGGATTTGAGGAAGTTCTTCAACAGGTTGCGAAAATACAATCTGAAGCTGAACCCCGCAAAGTGTGCATTCGGGGTTCCTGCTAGGAAGTTGCTGGGATTCATTGTAAGCCTCCGGGAATAGAATTGGATCCGTCAAAGGTCAAAACCATTCAAGAATTACCACCACCAAGGAACAAGAAAGATGTTATGAGCTTCTTGGGGAGGCTTAACTACATCAGTCGATTCATAGCACAGTCTACAGTCATCTGTGAGCCGATATTCAAGATGCTGAAGAAGGACGCCGCAACCAAGTGGACCGAAGATTGTCAAAAAGCTTTCGATAGAATCAAAGAGTATTTGTCAACACCGCCGGTCTTGGTACCACCTGAGCCAGGTAGACCTCTGTTACTCTATCTTGCCGTACTGGATGGAGCTTTCGGTTGCGTTCTTGGGCAACATGATGAAACAGGGAGAAAAGAGCAAGCCATTTACTATCTCAGCAAGAAGTTCACTCCGTACGAGTCCCGGTATTCTTTATTGGAACGCACCTGCTGCGCTTTGACTTGGTCGCCCAGAAGCCGAGGCACTACTTCTGTGCCTACACAACATATCTCATATCAGTGATGGATCCATTAAAGTACATCTTTCATAAGCACATGCCTACTGGCAAGCTAGCCAAATGGCAAATCCTGCTGAGTGAGTTCGACATTATCTACGTGACTCAGAGGTAGTCAAGGGACAAGCACTGGCAGACCATCTTGCTGAAAATCCTATGGACGGAGAATACGAACCCCTGAAAACATATTTTCCCGATGAAGAGGTATCATTCGTAGGAGAATAAATTGCAGAATTCTACGACGGTTGGAGGATGTTCTTTGATGGAGCAGCAAACTTCAAAGGAGTTGGCATTGGAGCAGTCCTAGTATCAGAAACTGGTCAGCACTATCCAGTATCCGCCAAACTCAGATTTCCCTGTACCAACAACATGGCTGAATATGAGGCATGCATCTTGGGGCTCAACATGGCCATTGACATGAACGTCTATGAGCTGTTAGTAATTGGTGACTTAGACTTATTGGTCCATCAGGTACAAGGAGAATGGGCGACCAAAAATCCCAAGATATTGCCATATCTGCATCGCGTACAGAAGTTGAGAAAGAGGTTCACAAAGATAGAATTTCGGCATGTCCCTAGAATCCAGAACGAATTTGTCGATGCGTTGGCTACTTTGTCCTCAATGATCCAGCATCCGGACAAAAATTTCATTGACCCTATTCCAGTGAAGATCCATAATCAGCCAGCTTACTGTGCCCATGTCGAAGAAGAAGAAGACAGAAATCCTTGGTTCCATGATATCAAGGAATATTTGGCAAAAGGAAAATACCTAGAGCTTGAAAATGCCACTCAGAAACGCACACTTCGAAGATTTTCTAACAATTTCTTTCGCATCGGAGGAATCCTGTATAAGAGGAATCCTGATTTGGGGTTGTTAAGGTGAGTCGACGCAAAAGAAGCATCAAAATTATTGGAGGAAATTCATGTTGGGACCTGCGGTTCACATATGAACGATTTTGTTCTAGCGAAGAAAATACTCCGAGCTGGTTACTTCTGGATGACTATGGAAACAGACTGCATCCAGTACGTCCGAAAATGCCACCGCTGTCAGATACATGGAGATATGATAAAAGTACCTCCGAGTGAGCTTAATGCATCAAGTTCACCATGGTCGTTCGCCGCTTGGGGCATGGACGTTATTGGACCTATCGAGCCTTCCACCTCCAACGGACACCGGTTCATTCTGGTCGCCATCGATTACTTTACTAAATGGGTCGAAGCAGCCTCTTACAAAGCAGTTACCAAGAAAGTTGTGGCCGATTTCGTCCGCGACCGCATTGTTTGTCAGTTCGGAGTTCCAGAGTCAATCATCACCGATAATGGTTCCAATCTCAACAGTGACTTGATGAAAGCTATGTGTGAAACTTTCAAGATCAAACAAAAGAATTCCACAGCCTATCGACCTCAAATGAATGGAGCTGTAGAGGCCGCCAACAAAAACATCAAGAAGAGACTAAGGAAGATGATAGAAAGACACAAGCAATGGCATGAGAAGTTATCATTCGCCTTACTGGGAACCGTACCACGGTCCGCACATCAACCGGGGCAACTCCCTATATGTTGGTCTGCGGTACAGAGGCTGTTATTCCTGCCGAAGTTGAGATTCCATCTCTAAGAATCATACAAGAAGATGAGCTCAGCGACGCAGAATGGGTAAGGAACCGTTATGAGCAATTGGCCCTCATAGACGGAAAGAGAATGAATGCAGTTTGTCATGGTCAACTATACCAGAACAAAATGTCCAAAGCCTTCAACAAGAAAGTCAAGCCGAGACGATTCACGCCAGGGCAACTGGTGTTAAAGAAAATCTTTCCACATCAAGACGAGGCCAAAGGGAAGTTCTCTCCCAAATGGCAGAGCCCATACATGGTTCACAAAGTGCTGACAGGAGGAGCACTTATACTTGCAGAAATGGACAGAGAAGTTTGGCCAAAACCAATCAATTCAGATGCAGTCAAACGCTACTATGTGTAACTCTTTATGCTTTTGTCAACAATGTAAATTGAACTACGCCTGACCTTATTTCCGTTTAAGAGGGGATACGTAGGCAGCCTTATGGGTTCGGTCACAATTCAATAAAAATCTCATTTTTCCCACAGTTGGAAACTGGGGTAGAATTTTGAGGAGGACCCTCAAAATTACGCAGCAGGAGAGGTTGCAATGTCTCGAACCGTGCCATGGTCATCGGTTCATCTAAAAAACTATTTTTAGATCATATGTTTATGTTATACTTTTACAAAATCATGCATACTTATTCTTGAAATAGCTTGTTTAGCAAACTCTACCCCAATGATACAGACGGTATCATCAGATCAAGCCGAACGAGTCAAGTAAGGGCCAGCGGGAATGCGAGCTAACCCTTCCCCTTACAGAACTCACGATTTTTCTTTGGATGCAGGCACAAAGATGGCAAAGGCCCCAAAAACATACTCTCCGCCCGAAGGACCTATATTGTTCAGAGACACGCTTCTCAAACTCGTCGCGCATGCCGACATTTATTATCAGCACAAACGATGCTTCGTTATCATAATACTCACAACAATCATAGTTCTGCAATGTATCATCAACTAAGAACTCCTACTGTCATTTTATTTCTTGCATAAGGCTACTATTCTGCCTTCCGAGACTAAACGATGTCTCCATCTGCATTGCAAAAGGCTATTATTCTGCCTTCCAACTTGCATAAGGCTATCATTCTGCCTTCCGAGACTAAGTGATGTCTCCATCTGCATTTTATTTCTTGCATAAGGCTACCATTCTGCCTTCCAAGACTAAACGCTGTCTCCATCTGCATTTTATTTCTTGCATAAGGCTACCATTCTGCCTTCCGAGGTCAAGCCCTGCCTCCATCTGCATTGCATATGGATACTATTCTGCCTTCCAACTTGCATAAGGCTACTATTCTGCCTTCCACTTGCATAAGGCTACCTCTCTGCCTTCCGAGACTAAACGCTGTCTCCATCTGCATTGCATAAGGCTACTATTCTGCCTTCCGAGACTAAACGTTGTCTCCATCTGCATCTGCATTGCATAAGGCTACCATTCTCCCTCCGAGACTAAATGATGTCTCCATTTGCATTTACATCTTGCATAAGGCTACCTTTCTGCCTTCCGAGGTCAAGCCCTGCCTCCATCTGCATTGCATAAGGCTCCCATTCTCCCTCCGAGACTAAATGATGTCTCCATTTGCATTTACATCTTGCATAAGGCTACCTTTCTGCCTTCCGAGGTCAAGCCCTACCTCCATCTGCATTTGCATAAGACTACCATTCTGCCTTCCGATGCTAAACGCTGCCTCCCATTTACTTTTCAAAAGCAACCCCTGCCTCAAGCATTATTTATTTCGCTTTCATTTAGGGCTAAGATCTGCCCCTTTAATTCGCAAGACTAAGCTCTGTCTTGTTAGCATCATACTGTGGCATCTTCATGGGCTGAAATATCGCCAACTCATCCAAAGGTGCCATCGTTCGGAGGCACCATCTTCATGGCCCGAGAACACCATGTCATGGCCTGGGGATCTCTTTTACCAGTTTGCATATCATTATTCAAAGGCATCATGGTTCGGAGGCACCATCTTCATGGACCGAGAACATCATTTCATGGCCTGCGAGTCTTGCATCAAGCAATTCATGGCCCAGGACATCATGGTCTAAAGACGTCATCCTTAACAGTCCAAAGACAGTATTCATAGTCCAACGGGAATTTGCATCATGTTTAAATTGCGCACGATATATGCTTGTATTGTTCATTGCAGGTAATCCAGCTAGCAACAACCATCGAGGCCGGAGCGGTCCCGCTCCAATTCTCCCAACTACGTCGTTTGTTCACCCAACCTTGCACTTTGCATCCGTCCTTGTAAAACTTCACCAGTATACCTCGCCGGTGACTCCTGAACTACATATGGCCTGATTCCTGTAAAACCAGGGATATATAGGCAGATCAGAAACCAGGGTGCATCCTAAATCTTTCAAATTATTTCCACTCGATCAAAATTGGTCATCATATCTTTACCCGACAACTCTTTCATCCTTCCCGGGTAAAGAGGGGCAGCTGTTGATACCCAAATTTTCCTCGAAATTATTTTCAAATTTACATTTTACCTTCAAAATCACTTTTCATAATGAAAGGTATTTTTCATATTTTTTCATATTTTTTATCAATTCATTTTCCTATTTATTTAGTATTTTCGTATTCAATAATTATTCATAAGTTGTATTATAAATAATTTTGAAACGCTTCCCAGCTCAATATATCATTTTTGATCCTATTAGTATTTAATTATTTCACAAATTACCGATTAGGCATTATTTAGCTATAATTACACTAATTTTGCGACTATGGCCTAATTGTGCACCTATGCTATTTTAATTCCAAAATTAGTCGTTTTATATTTTTATGTTAGCCAATTAACTTAAATATCACTTACTTAGCATTAATCTTATTTTTATATAATTATTTGCTATTTTATTAACTATTTTATTTTATTTCATGGGTATTTAAAATCTAGCCACTTTTATTTTCTTTTAATTTCAACCCAATACCCAACCCTTTAACCCAATTAACTACTCATCCCAACTAATAGCCTACCCGACCCAACCCCAAACCAATCTGAGTCGTTGATCAAATAAGATCAACGACCCAGATTATTATTTCCTTAATTAACTCTAACCTAACCCCCTAACCCCTCTCATTTCTCACCGACTCACATCTCTCTACTCTCATATCTCTCTCTAGTCTCTTCTAGAGACTTCTGTCTCTTCAGGTTCCGATGAATTTCTTCATCTTCTCCGGCCATCCCTTCGCCGGAGACCTTGAAACCTTCATCACATCCTACCTCTTATGATTCTCTTATGCCGGTAATGTCATCCCTTAGGCCCTCGAAGGGCGAGGACCCGTCTACTCACACCCATGGGGTTCCTGTTTACTTCAAGCCTCCAAAGCTTGATTTCGAGTAAGGTCTATGACCTTTGAGGCTCGAGCCAGTACCGTTTGAGGTTCTTCTCATCTTCTCTGAGGTTTTCTGCAAAACCCTAATGTTTGAAACTTCCGATTCTTTTAGATCTACAATAGATCTGTTCGTATTATGATTTATTATGGTGTTTCTTTAAATATTTTCTATTTTTCCTAAGCGGTTCTTCACTTTTAACTAGGGTTCCGAAACCTTTTTTTTTCAAAATGGTTTTCTTTGTCGATTTTTAACACTATCTCATGATTTTCCCTCATGTTTATTATTATTGAAATCTTTTCCTTACGGTTTGGTCAGTATATGTGTTTGATTGTCATGAATAGCTTGAATTTCTAGTGATTTTACTCTGTTTTCCCATTAGGGTTTATGAATCTTCGTCTCCTTTGTATGTATCATGACTACTATGTTGATTGGTACTAGCATCTGTGTAAAACCCTAATTTTAGACCTAAAATCCTGAAAACTACTGGTTTACCTGTGTGTTTGCATATGTGTTTAATTGACCTTTACCCTATGTTGTTTGTCTTTGGTTCTTCTTACCTCCCTAACTCACATTATTCCTAATTTCATCCGCTAACGACCGTGTTATTTCATGTTAGTTCTCTTCAACTAATGGTATGCATGCTCGAATCCTTGATTCTGTGCTATTTTGACACTCAATTGTTTCCTGACTTGCTACTTTACTTATTATATGGTTCTCCACGTTATACATAAGAATTTCTATTCGCTAGTTGCTTGAATCCCTAATTCACTGTGATTTGAAAAGGTCCTGCTGATCTCTCATGAGATATTTTTCTGATTTCCAAACCTCTAACTTATTTTTCTTACCTTGATTTGTTACTGTGATTGATATGGCTTCCTTAATTGATAGTTTCGAACCTAGCCTCAATTGCTTGCCTGATTTGGTCTGAAATTATCCTCTTATATGGTAACTTCCCTTAATTATACCTACCTACTAGCCGTTTGAGTTCAATCTTCAATTAAGGGATGCTTAATTGCTTGTCATGACTACTGTTTTACCTTATTTCCTTATTTGCCACTCACCGTTTGAATGATTCCCTTAAGTTTAGGGAACTTACAATTAATTGATTCTCTGAGTCCCATAATTGCTGGGCAGTCTGATTTCTTTACCTTATTCCTTTTACTTAGTTCCAACTATATATATGTTATGTCTATGCATTGATCATACGAACACTGTGGTTCAAAAACTATCTCTTACACTAAGAAATCTCTGTTCTATTTCTTTTGTGCTATTTGCTACCGTCTAATTGTTAGCCGACTGCAAGCCAAGGCTAACCATTGTGCTATCCCTCTTGTTCTTTCGTTTTGCTTGCTTTCCTCTTCACTGGTATGTCCTACTTTAAATTCAAAGTTTCAACAACAATATGATTCTCTATATGTTTCAGTTCCTGTTGTTCCTGGTCTGCTTCTATTTGTGGTTCGTTTGTGAAACCTGTAATTAAAATACATCACTAGCATGCTATTATGTCTCCCCTTTCCCTTGGATTATTATACCTTCCTTTATGTTTGTTCCTGAGCATGTCTTACCAATTGTCTCTTACTTTTTGTATACTTACTATGTCTCATGAACCCCAAATCCCTATCACCCCTCTATGGGATTGTGCTCTTCATGTCTGGTTTTGTGATTATGCCAGTGTCAGCTGTTTCTGAGTATGTTTAAACTAGTCCTAGACCTTTGCTGGGTTATGTGTTTGCAGCTAAATGTCCTATGTATCCCAAGCCCTCGCTGCCCTTGTGTGTGACCAATGAATTTGCTTGGTTCTGTGAGCATTGCTGAATCTATTTGGTCCTATGTATGGGCTGTCAATTGCCTTACTTTCTAAAATCTGCTACTCTTTATTATTTTCAAAATCATTTCAAACAAGTCCTTTTAACATTGTTTTC
The DNA here is from genome assembly GCA_005239495.1 of Nicotiana undulata. Lineage (NCBI taxonomy): Eukaryota > Viridiplantae > Streptophyta > Magnoliopsida > Solanales > Solanaceae > Nicotiana > Nicotiana undulata. The sequence continues at coordinate 15,051 of ML289873.1, read as the reverse complement.
TACTAAAAACCTTTGCAAACTCATCCCTTGCACTGCACTTTATTCCTAGATCCCTAAGTTCCACCCCCTCAGTGTGAGCACTGCTTTGGGAACCTCTTGAGTTCCCTTTGAACTCTGACACACCAAGGCTGGTATTTTCACACCGCATATGTTTAACTCCTGATTACTAAGTCTGGGTGTGAGCATTGTCCGGGAGCCCTTGAGGTCCTTAGGGATCTTTGACACACCTGGACTATGAAAGGCTATGAAACACCAAAGGCATTGAGGTTCGGAGGATTTGGGCCTATTGAAGGCTCCCTATAGAATAACTTCTTATTTTCCACTTTGTTATGTAATTAATAACTCATGGCTTGTAATATTTTGTAAACAACTTATGAGGTTGGATAGTGAAATGGGAGGGGATAATTATGCATGCTTAGTTACTATAAAGGGTAGAAACCATGTTTTAGGCTTTTAATTCCTTATCGGCGCAATAAAGATCATGTGTAGGTTCATATCCATGCATTAGAAATCATGTTCCTTAGGATCCATGTATACCGTTTCAGCATGTTCATCCTCATATCATTTAGAAGATCCTGTGTTAAAATAGGTCAATAATTGGTACTTTTGCATTACTTTATACGCTGCCATGTACAACTAGGGATCATGTATTAGGTTTAACAAACTAATAAACAAGTGGTTTCCTGAAACTGCGATGCAATACGAACACTTAGATATCCTGCCTTAGGATAAACGCAGTGTTAATAAATAGGTCATTCTACATATTTTTGAAAGCATGTTCTGTAACTGAAATATTCGTGTATGTAGAATATCATGTGTTAGGTCCCGCATCATTCTGCATCTTCTTTGCATTAGATTTCACGCTTTAGGATTGCATTTGTATTTTCTTAGGCATCCCCTAGCTTGATTCTTGATAAAAACAGACTCATCCAGTTTGGTAACTGTTTTTTGAAATCTGAACACCTAAAATAATATGCTGAGTAATATGGTTCAAACAATTTTCTGTAATAACTGGCACGCCTAGGCAAGTCTTAGGTGTTCAATCTGTTAAAACTGGAAATATACTTCTTCATATATGCTGCTCAATTATCTACAGGTTAAAATCAATAAGCAAAACTGATAAAATTCCTTCTCTGAATTAAGTAATAAAACTGCCTCTCTATCTCATTCCAGTTTCGCCTAGATATCATGCTTTAGGATTCTGAAGTTAATAAGGCATTTACCTGTGTTTGAGTCGTGCTAAATTATATGCATAATATGTGGAGGAATATTTGGGCCTCATATTTGCTTTATGTGTTTCCTTTTATCTGCAGTCCTAATTATTATTATTTGTTGCTTAGAATCTTTCCCTTTAAACCTAAGGGTCAACCTAGTATCTTCTTTAGGATAGTAGTCCTAACCTCCTCCGGGACTTATAGGATGGGACGGGTAATATCATGCAATAGAGCTCGTGACCAAACACGCACTTTAATCACCTTCACGGGGAGGGAAAGGATAGAATATGGATATGATGACCGATGCGCTAATACCACATGTAGCCCCTCTTTGAGGAGTGCCTATCGGGTATTGCATTGATGTGATCCGTGTTATTTCAAACATAGGATATAATTTATCTCAAATGCTAGGTTATGATCTTTTTCAAAAACTTCGTCGTTTTCATAATTGTTTTCTAAACACTTGATCGTTTAACATTTGAAATCCCCTCTTACTTGAGCCATTTACTTGTTATTTGCTAATTGTACAAATTCACGAAAACTATTTGGCCGTGAACCACATCTGTGGATCCTGAGGGGTGCCTAACACCTTCCCCTTGGGATAATTTCAAGCCCTTACCCAATTTTTGGTAATGCAAACTAGTTTCATGAGTTAATTACTCTAGGTTCCCTAACGCACCTCAAACCCGTTAGGTGGCGACTCTCTCCTTTTAACACTCTTTCCTTAAAAGAGTTGTCAATGTCATAAACCCAATTCCGCGAGGAAAAAGGGGGCGCGACATAAACCTCAAAAGATATGGGGTTAAGGTTGACATGTTGTCAATAGAGATGGTAACCCAACATATGTGATTGGAGATCCTATGAATTAGGTTCATACGGGTAATAACAAGTCGATATTGGCATTGAAGCACTAAAAGAGAGTACTTGACTGCTACTAATTGAAAGGCTGAGTTATAACTCTTAATGAAATTCATAGTCCTTATGGATGGTGTATTTTAAAGCAGTATACACTTCATGAATTCACCAATATGAGAGTGGAGTGGGCCGCTCCTATGAGATTTTGGCCTAGTCTCTAGAGCTCTCATGAATAACCAGGCACAAGTATGGCCTATTGGGCGCAAACCCGCATTGAACAACAAAATTACCGGGGGTCAAAATGTGATTGATAAAATCTCTAACTTACAATAAGAATTATTGGTTCATAGAAATATTACATCTCACCAGTAATTCTGTGAGTTAAATTTTATTGGTCTAAGTTTGGTTCATAGTCTAGAAGACACCAAACCTATTACATTTGGACCATGCAAATCCAACAACTTGTTAATTCTTCCATTCCTTTATCCTTTTCCTATAAGTTTTTGAAAATATGCGGGGATTGTGGCAGTATTTTCAAAAATAAAAAATAAATAGTCAAGTGCCCTTTTATTTTACAAATGTCATACCTATTTCTAAGTGGCTACTTGTCACGACCCCAAATCTAAACTAGTCGTGATGGCGCCTATCGTGGAACTATGCCAGCCAAATTAACACTCAAAACTTAAAGAATCTTTTATTTATATCATTACTAGACTGGTAACCCATACAGGTTTCGTTTAATCATTTTTAAACAAATAAAGCTACACCGAATAATAAATACACCTCCAAGATCCCGGAGTCACTGGTCATGAGCATCTAAAGAAAATATACAAGTCTGGAAGAAATTAAACTCTATAATACTAAGTAGGAGGAAGCAGGGATGCTGACGCGTGCAACTACCTCGCAAATCTCCGAAAGGTCTCTGGAACAGATGGACATCTCACTTTGCCCTAACATCTGTATATGCACAGAAGGTGCAAAGAGTAATGTGAGTACGCCAACTCAGTAGTAATGAAAATAAATCAAGTATGAGCAATAAGAAACACACAAGATCAAATCATCAATTCACAATAAGTACAATCTTTCTTTCCAACAATGTATACATTAAATCAACATGCTTTAAAAGTCGATTTCAGTAAAAATCCTTTAAAAAGGTAATTTCCAACAATATCAGTAAAGTGTTCAAGAAGTTTAATGAAAAATGATATGAATAATAATAAGTAGCCACTCGGTCAAAAACATCAATAATAAACCGCCCCTCGGGCAGAACATCACTCATAATCAATCTCTCAGCATGCCTCACAACCACCCATAGTCAGCCCCTCGGGCAACCTCACAACCACTCATGCCTCCCAATCACTCGGCACTCGCACTCAGTAGATATATGCGCTCACTGGGGGTGTACAGACTCCGGAGGGGATCCTACAGCCCAAGCGCTAATATCATGCCATCTCATGGCATCAATCACTCTGGCACTCGGCCTATCAATAACATGTTGCGGCGTGCAACCCGATCCAGTATCATATCCTCACAATCAGACACTCGGCCTCACTCAGTCACCATAAACAGTATAACATGCTGCGGTGCGCAACCCGATCCCATAATACCCTCACAACATAGGCCCTCGACCTCACTCAGTCAGAAACCTCTCAAAAAGTCGCTCGGGCTATCAGTAAAACGGGGTACTCGACCAAAAATATCATTTTAAATCACAAAATAATGTAAATAAGACTGAGTTTTGAAATCAGTTAAACATAATATGACTGAGTGTAAATCATGAATAAATACAGTGAGGAATTGTAGTAAATATCCCCCAAGGGGTCCAAATAGGTCGGCACAAGGGCCCAAACATGGCGTCCAACCCAAAAATACAGTAATAGTCTTAAAACACAATTTATCATATGGTTTAGAAATAATTACGCAACTCATGATTGCCACGGGAAGGACCAAGTCCAAATCCCCAATCAGTTCACGCCACACACTCGTCATTCAGCATGTGCGTCACTCCAAAATAGTGAGAAAATACTAAGTCCGGGGTTTCATACCCTCATGACAAGATTTACCGTCATTACTTGCCTCAAACCGGCCCGAAAAGCTACTCCGTGATACTCTTTCCCCTCGAATCGGATCCCGAATGCTCTGAGTCTATCAAAATCAGATTAATAATATCAAAATATGCTAGGGAGACGAAACCCATTAAAAATTATCACAATTAGGCACAAAATCCCGAAATTGGTCAAACCCAACCCCCGGTCCCACGTCTCGGAATTTGATAAAAGTCACAAAAACGGAATCCTCATCCTCCCACGATTCTATACATACCAAGAACATCAAAATCGGACCACAATTGCCCCTTCAATTACTCAATCAAAGTCTCTAATTTTTCCAAGCCCTAACCCCCCAATTTACACACTGATTTTCCCCTTAATTTCACCTTATTTCAATCAAAAAATCACATACAAACTAGTTTTAGGTTCAAATAACTTATCTAAATGAAGTTCTCTTGATTTCCTCCTTCAAAACCCTCTCCCAAAGCTTAATCCCGGATGAAAATATTGAAGAAATGGCCCAAAATTGCGAAGGCTGGAATTTATACTCTCCTGTCCAGTGGTCCCGCACCTGCGGTCACTTACGCGCACCTGCGGTCCCAGGTGCGCACTTGTGCGCTTGACTTAAGTCACCAAAAATCTCACCTGCGGCCTTTTCCCAGCTGGCCAAAATCCGCACATGTGTGCCCTTTCCGCACCTGCGCTCAACCCTCCGCAGGTGCGGTCACACCAGATGGGCAGCACCAGCAGCACTTCAGCTGCATTTTCGCAACTTCTAAGTCCCCAATGGCTATCCGAAATCAACCCAAGCCCCTTGGGACCCCAACCAAAAATACAAACAAGTCATAAATGATCACCCGGAATTAGTCGAACCCTCGGAACACCCAAAATAACATCGAAACTCCAATTCAACCCATGATTCAAGCCTAAGATTCCTAAAACTTCCGAAAATCACCAACGATTCCGAAACCAACCAAAACACATCCGAATGACCTGAAAATTTGCACACACGTCCAAAATGACACTACGAACTTGATTCAACTTCCGGAATTCCATTCCGACCCCGATAGCCTATTTTTCCACAGCCGACCAGAAATCGCCAAAAACTAACTTTCGCTAATTCAAGCCTAATTCTACACCGGACATCAAAACCACATTCCAAACACACTCCTAAGTCCCAAATCACCTTACGAAACTATCTGAGCCATAAAACCCGCATTTTGAGGTCATTTACCAAATAGTCAACTTCCGGTTGACTTTTCCCACTATTAAGCCAATTCAAGAGACTAAGTGTCTCATTTCTCACCACGACCACTCCGAACCCGAGCCAACCAATCCAACAAAACACACAAGAGCTGAACCACACAAAATGAAGTAGAAATAGAGGAAACGGGGCTAAACTCTCGGAACGACCGACCGGGTCATTACATTCTCCCCTACTTAAACATATGTTCGCCCTCGAACGTGCCTAGGGTTGTTCCAAACACCACCAAAATTGTCGTGTAACCTACCATGCACATACCCGGGGTGATCCCACGTCACCCTATCCCATATAGGTCCGATAACACAACATAATCAAAATTTCACAATTCCACCTAACCTATAAACCTTAGAACCAAATTTCCGCTTCTGAAATAATTTACAAGATCAAAATTTCACAACTATAAACTCAACAAGCCGGAACACGCTGTATCAAGCCATATCCGTAACCCAGATGTAATCACATAATATATCGCATGACTCAAACACCCATAGCGATAACTCCTAATCACAATAGCTGCTCAAAATAACCCAATACAGGTAGATATCCTCTTATGAAGCAATGCCTCGCTCCAACACTTCCATATACTGCCGATGAAAGAAACACGTAGAAACTAGCAGTCATTCGTCCGATCAGTCAGACATGCATCTCCCCCTTCCCATACAGGAATTATAGCAGATTTCTAAGCCAACTTCCGATATCATCCTCCCAACCTTGCTGTAGTAAACTCTGGTAGTATTCATTCTAAGCACAATGACCTCTTCTCACCCAACACGACCACTCTGGTGACGTGACGCATAACACCCTTCAAACTCATAACATGTGCAACTCGTGCCCTCAATAACAACCTCCCACAAACTCAAATCATAGAAAAGATTCACACGGGAGGACTATCCCGCCATTAACAATTACCATCACAAAACCACGCTAAAAGCCTGGCACACATTGTAAATATCAAAACATACGAGTCTAGCATAAAGGATCATACCTCCACATAACTCCGCTATAATGCGTGAACCTATCCAAACGCTGGTCCACATGAAATAATCCAAGCCACCTTGCTCAAAATCAATAACCAAGCGACATTCGACATCAAGCACTCAAAGTGCATTTCCATAACCACGGGGGAATCGGACGGTACCATGCCACCCGAATCAGAAAGAACATAACCAATACGTCTCAATCCCGCAATACCCAATTACTTACTTTACTCAAATCCCTCTATAAAGCCCAAATAATTCCGCACCATATGTGCATATAACCAAAATTCACCACTCCTCGCAACACCAAAGGGTAACTCATAGATCACTCTAGAATATGAATAAACTCAGCGACACTCATATGGTACATCCCACGATAATAACAATCCGGAGTCAACAACTCCGACCTGGTGCGGAACACACACCCATACTGGCCTACCAATAACCCTAAATCAACTTTGGTCACCCACAACAGATAGATGACTCTCTGAAAGTTCACAATGACCGAATCATGGCATGTACTAACATCTGACTAACTTTGCTCGCATCCTCACCGTACACAACCACAAAATAATCTTTTTATGAGAACTCCCAATCGAAGTCCATGAAGCGCACAAATTACCATATCTGATCCCAACTCCACCACTCGAATATATAACATGTCTCTAATACTCAATCATTCCACGAGGGATAACCCCATAAATCGTCCTCTGAGTCACCAAGCAACCTTGAATATCAGTAGTCGATCCAACAAGAGAGCATCGCAATACCGATGAAGCACCCTTAACTCCACACTTTGACCTTTCGGAAATGTATTCCCTCATCAAGCCACCCAATTGATGATATCACCTACCTAGTCATCTGAACTGCCAATGCTACTTGAGAAATTTGACCTTCCTTCCAAAACTGAACCAAGATCTCACATATGCAAATCTCAACTCTACACAACATACCGCATACGCCATGCCATCCTATGAAAAATATGATAACTTCATGATCCCTTCCGAGCCACAAACAACTACGCACCTACTAGCCAAGAACTTTACATTTGATCCCATCTAGACGCAAAATCACTATACATCACATGCTACTCACGCCGGTAGAAAATACACATCTCTAACTGTAGTAGAAACCATCCAGAACTATGTGAATTCCATTTGTACATCACCAAACCGTCAGTACTGAATCCTTCTAACTCAACCACGCTACGCAGGTCACCAAAACCCAAGAATATTTCTAAGAAATACCTGTAAAAACTAGTTGCCTCGTAAACACCCAAAGAACTAATCATATCCCTTACCATGCCAATCCGACCTACTACAAAGTTGTCCTATTTATCCAAGTTCCTTCTGACTTACCTTCGAATTAATACTTCTCATTGCCATAATACCGCAATTATCAACCTAGACACCCAAGCATAAGACCGTACCGTTTAAGGCTCGTAAGCCGCTGAATACTCTCTCAGTTATCCCCAAAAGGTGACACATTCAAAATACTTACTCTGAAGAGACTTCCTACGAATCTGAAACCATTACCTTACCTTTCCTGATACTTATAGATAGAATCCATGATAATGTAAAGACACCACAAGCCTTGACACCCTCTACGTAAATCTCAGTTCTAGCCCAATTCACACCTTGAAGATCCTCAATTGCTATATATAACCTTGAATCCGTCAGAACCATTCTCGACCATCATTCACTATACGCAATTTCAATTACACTGACCAAGCAGACAGAACAACCTGACCCCATTTGCGAACCACATACTAGGAAAGTGATCCACACATTTGAAGCAACAAGCAAACTCATACACTACACACACTACACTTTTTACAATTAAAGTCCATTTACCTGTAAAGTATATTACAACCTGTATCGAAGAATTTCCATTACTCGAGTCATTCCCAGACTCCACCTTTGCAGGTCATAACTGGTTCACCAATATACCTCGAACCGAAACCACTACAACACATAATCGTGCACTCAACTTGTCATTAACAGACTCCTCCACTTGGCTCAAAGCCAAAGATCAAGGCAAACAATAACTCACAATGGCCATACGCTATCACTACCACCACATTGCAGTGAAATTCACTAAATTCTTCATAAGATCATATGACACAAATCGTCTAGTATCTCAAATCGTATGCAAATCTCGCATTCATCATTGTAACAGCTAATTCCAACTCTCACAAGAGACCTAACTCAAATTGAAACATATATCAATACCGATAAAGAGGACTTGCTACAAAACCACCTAAGGGACACACAACCTCAGAACACCCCGCGGGAAATAACCCCGCCTTCTTAGCCCCAACTGATATCATCTCTATACCCTTCCAAGGATCATAACTATCACGCAATCACTACACCCTTCTGCATTAAAACACAACCAATGCCTATCCTCAAGGCATCAATATACGCGGTATAAGAACCTGAAGTCGATGGCAGAACTAACACCGGAGTTGTGGTCAAAGAAATCTTGAGCTTCTAGAAGCTCTACCCCCACACTCGTCTGACCACATGGATACCCTCACTGGACACCACGTGTCCCAAGAATGCTACTGAACTTAGCCAAAATTCACACTTGGAGAACTTTGCATAGAGATTCTCCTCCCTAAATCCTTATAATACCATTCTCAAATGCTGAATATGCTACCCCTGGCTACGTGAGTACGCTAGGATGCCATCAATGAATACAATAACAAATGAGTTATAACATGGCTGAATACACCGTTAATCAAATACATGAACGATGTTGGGGCATTGGTCAGCTCAAAAGACATCACCAGGAACTCATAACACAACAAAAAAATCCACTTCACCCCACAACTAAACTACACGGGAGGTCCTTCAATACGCTCACAACTCGAGGCCATATTCTAACTCAAGACAGAAGTCAAATACTCAATGGTTCTTGCTACATCTCCCGCCAATTCATTTTGTCACAATCAAACAACCTAGACACATCTAACCATCAAATCACACTCACCATGTAGCCATCTAGTCACTAAGTCCCATCAATAAGGACACAAACGAACATATAAGTCCCCAAGTGCACGTGCTCACACAAACAAAAATCTCAGCACTCCAACCACAGATAAAATCCGGCCTCAAGTCCTCCAGGCTGGCCCTTTATCAATCTGCTAAAAATCACATCTCACCCATGGAAATCACAAGTCGTCGATGCACAGCTGATACCGAGCTCTCACGTGCACATTCAAATACATGAAATGAATTTCAAGAGTTACGCTTTTGGCCGAATAAATGGATACGCACGACAAGAATTCAAGAACGCGAGATTTTTCCTAAGGGTTCTGCAGCCTCTCGAAGATAAGTACAGACCTCTCCGTATAGATCCGCAAGACTCTACTAAACATTCTCATGACCGGCGAGTCCTATGTAACCTAGGCTCTGATACCAACTTGTCACGACCCCAAATCTAAACTAGTCGTGATGGTGCCTATCGTGAAACTAGGCCAGCCAAATTAACACTAAAAACGTAAAGAATCTTTCATTTATATCATTACTAGACTAGTAATCCATACAGGTTTCGTTTAATCATTTTTAAGCAGATAAAGCTACACCGAATAGTAAATACACCCCCAAGATCCCGGAGTCACTGGTCATGAGCATCTAAAGAAAATATACAAGTCTGGAAGAAATTAAACTCTATAATACTAAGTAGGAGGAAGCAGGGTTGCGGACGCGTGCGACTACCTCGGAAGTCTCTGAAATAGATGGACAGCTCACTTTGCCCTAACACCTGGATCCGCACACAAGGTGCAAGGAGTAATGTGAGTACGCAACCTCAGTAATAATGAAAATAAATCAGGTCTGAGCAGTAAGAAACACACAAGATCAAATCATTAATTTACAATAAGCATAGTCTTTCTTCCCAACAGTGTATACATTAAATCAACACGCTTTAAAAGCCGATTTCAGTAAAAATCCTTTAAAAAGGTAATTTCCAACAATTTCAGTGAAGTGTTCAAGAAGTTTTGTGAAAAAATGATATGAATAATAATAAGTAGCCACTCGGGCAAAAACATCAATAATAAACCGCTCCTCGGGCAGAACATCACTCAGAATCAATCTCTCAGCATGCCTCACAATCACTCATAATCAGCCCCTCGGGCAACCTCACAGCCACTCATGCCTCCCAATCACTCGGCACTCGCACTCAATAGGTACCTGCGCTCACTGGGGTGTACAGACTCCGGAGGGGCTCCTATAGCCCAAACGCTAATATCATGCCATCTCGTGGCATCAATCACTCTGACACTCGGCCTATCAATAACATGATGCGGCGTACAACCCGATCTGGTATCATATCCTCACAATCAGTCACTCGGCCTCACTCAGTCACCATAAATAGTATAACATACTGCGGCGCGCAACCCGATCCCATAATACCCTCACAACATAGGCCCTCGACCTCACTCAGTCAGAAACCTCTCAAAAAGCCGCTCGGACTATCAGTAAAACGGGGTACTGGACCCAAAATATCATTTTAAATCACAAAATAATGTAAATAAGACTAAGTTTTGAAATCAGTTAAACATAATATGACTGAGTGTAAATCATGAATCAACACAGTGAGGAATAGTAGTAAATAGCCCCCAAGGGGTCGAAACAGGTCGACACAAGCCCAAAACATGGCGTACAACGCAAAAATACAGTTATAGTCTTAAAACATAATTTATCATATGGTTTAGAAATAATTACGCAACTCACGGTTTCCATGGGAAGGACCAAGTCCAAATCCCCAATCAGTGCACGCCACACACTCGTCATTCAGCATGTGTATCACTCCAAAATAGTGAGAAAATACTGAGTCCGGGGTTTCATACCCTCAGGACAAGATTTACAGTCATTACTTGCCTCAAACCGGCCCGAAAAGCTACTCCGCGATACTCTTGCCCCTCGAATCGGCTCCCAAATGCTTCGAGTCTATCAGAATCAGATTAATAATATCAAAATATTCTAGGGAGACAAAACCCATTCGAAAATTATCACAATTAGGCACAAAATCCCGAACTTGGTCAAACCCGACCCCCGGACCCACGCCTCGGAATTTGATAAAAGTCACAAAACCGGAATCCTTATCCTCCCACGATTTTATACATACCAAGAACATCAAAATCGGACCACAATTGCCCTTTCAATTACTCAATCAAAGTCTCTAATTTTTCCAAGCCCTAACCCCCAATTTACACACTGATTTTCCCCTTAAATTCACCCTATTTCAGTAAAAAAATCACATAGAAACGAGTTTTAGGTTCAAATATCTTACCTCAATGAAGTCCTATTGATTTCCTCCTTCAAAACCCTCTCCCAAAGCTTAATCCCGAATGAAAATATTGAAGAAATGGCTCAAAATCGCGAAGCCTGGAATTTATACTCTCCTATCCAGTGGTCTCGCACCTGCGCGCTTGACTTACGTCACCAAAAATCGCACTTGCGGCCTTTTCCCAGCTGGCCAAAATCCGCACATGTGTGCCCTTTCCTCACTTGCGCTCAACCCTCCGCAGGTGCGGTCACACCAGACGGGCAGCACCAGCAGCACTTCAGCTGCATTTTCCCAACTTCTAAGTCCCCGATAGCTATCCGAAATCAACCCGATCCCCTTGGGACCCCAACCAAAATTACAAAACAAGTCATAAATGATCACCCGGACTTAGTCGAACCCTCATAACACCCAAAATAACATTGAAACTCCAATTCAACCCATGATTCAAGCTAAGATTCCTAAAACTTCCGAAAATCACCAACGATGACGAAACCAACCAAAACACATACGAATGACCTGCAAATTTTCACACACGTCCAAAATTACACTACGAACCTGCTCCAACTATTGAAATTCCATTCCGACCCCGATGCTTAATTTTCCACTGCCGACCGAAAATCTCCAAAAATTAACTTTCGCCAATTCAAGCCTAATTCTACACCGGGCATCAAAATCACATTCCGAACACACTCCTAAGTCCCAAATCACCTAACCGAACTATCCGAGCCATAAAACCCGCATTCCGAGGTCATTTACCAAATAGTCAACTTTCGTTGACTTATCCCACTATTAAGCCAATTCAAGAGACTAAGTGTCTCATTTCTCACCACGACCACTCCGAACCCGAGCCAACCAACCCAACAAAACACAAAAGAGCTGAACCACACAAAATGAAGCAAAAATAGAGGAAACGGGCTAAACTCTCGGAACGACCGACCGGGTCGTTACACTACTATACATGTGGCAAATTCCACAAGTGTCTTTGGTCTATCTCAATATCCAGCATGTGGCAACCTTTCTCTTGGTTTTGGGTAAGTGGCATAAGCCAAGTACCAAGTGGCGGAGGAGACATAACACTTGTATCAAGCAATTGTCATTATTGAACTTATAAATAAGCCTTCAATTTCTACTGATGAAACACCAAGAAAAGCTAATCTTTAGCTTCAAATCACTACTAGATCTCTTTCTTTCATTCCAATGTTCTTTTTAAGTTTTCACTCATTTCTATCTTCAATAGGTACTTTATTCGTTTCCTTTTAATAACTTGTTGGTATATTAATTTTGTTGATTCTTGTATCCTCTAAACAAATAGAAATGGGCTTGTTTGATCCTGGGGAAATATTTCATATTGCTGAAATAGTTACTTAGGATAGTGCCCAGTACGACTCAAGCCAGTTGGTGTATTTTCGCTCACAAATATTATTGCAATATTATTATTATTATTATTTTCCCGTGTCTTCCCTACATTTGTATTGTATTTGGTTTAGTTACTGATACCATTAGTGTTCTGTGTTTATGCATAATTTAAAATGATGTTAATATAGTTGGATAATTAATTAAATAAATGTAAAATTTGATTTAATACAAAGACCTGTTATAAGAAGTTAGGCTTTGAACTAAAAAGAGACTTTTGTCTCAATAAATAGATATCAATATTATGTCTAAGACTTCATAATAAGAAGGAGAGGAGACAAATATAAAAGAACAGGCTATAATTAAATTATTGAATTTAGAGGAACTAGATCAATAGACAAAGGGTAAAATTACAAAATCTTGTATTGGCAGTTGCTTTCAACAAATGTATAATTAAAACCTCTGTCTTAACAGGCAAAATTGGGACTCGCCCCCAGGGCGAAGCACTCGTAAAATGTCCTGGGCTTATGTGAGACTTAGTTCCGTGAGACATACGCCTCGGCCGTCGAGACTTACGTCCTGGACGACACGCCCAACGCCCAGTATAATGAGCTCGCCTAATAGAACTTTATGCAATTGTGTGTAACTAACCTTGTAAATCCTTAAGTTTTTAAATAAATCGTTGACTATTCGAATTTATGTTTTTTAATCATAAATCATTAAGTTGAGAGTATTTTATGTCATAATTTAAATAAAAATTATTGCACGTTATCCACTAAGACTGCCATGATAATAAATTTTAAATAAATCTTTCATTTAAAAAGTAGTTATTTATTAACTTTTGTTATGTCTTTATTATATAATAGTCCGTACTTTTTTATAATTATTTTTCTAAATAATTTTTTTTCACGTTTACGAGATACAATACTTATTAATTTAATAGCTCAGTATTAGCTAGTATGTATTTACAAATAATTAGTTATCATAATATTGTATGGTGAATTATGTGTTACTTTATTAACTTGTTAAAACTTAAAAATAAATGATGCTAGAGAACTATATTTAAATTGTTAATTATGTTTTTATATAAATTCTCTTTCAAATAGAAAGCATATTAAATAAAGGGAGTATTTGAAAAAAAAACAAATTATATAATATCGATTTTTTTTCAAGATTCATTATTCCTTAAGAGATACATATAAGATTTCGTAGCGAATACATTACTTTTGATGTTTGAGTTGTAACGACGTTGCAGCTAATTTGCATATTATGATATATTTCATACTTTTTGTATTATTCATAATTGAATTATGATTCATAGTTGAATATTAATTTTGAAGAAACGTGGAACTTTGAATTGCTTCATCAAATATATGTGCGTGCCTAATTTTTATGCCGACATACAATTAGCAAATATGTTATAAACGAATTTTTTTTATTTACATAAGATACAATTTTAATTGATTTTAAAGTCCTAAATATTAAGAAGTTAACTTAAATTATAATTTTATCCATTGTGAAATTTATTTTTAAGGAGTAAAAAAATGAACAATATATCGCTATAAAGCTTCATTATATATAAAAATCACCACGTTGGAAAATTATTGTAAGAAAAGGATTCAACGACAGTTAGGTAAACAAATAATACAATAAAAGTGAATATTCAAGCTAAGTGATTTTGGTCAAACAAAATTAAATACTCTTAGTAGAACAGAAATTTGAAAACTTAGATTTATGGAAATAATCCGCCTATTCTATTAGAAAATATATAATTATAGTTGTGTCATAATTATAGTTTCCTCTTCTTCTTTAATTTAATTAACTAACCAATAGTAATATTTATAGTAATTAAATTGAATTACGTTGACAATGATTCAATGTTATCCTGCCATTAAAATCGAAAGTTATTTTGGTACTTAATACATGAAAACGCGCTACTCCTCTAAAGAAAAAAGCCAAAAAAGAAGAAGGAACGATATGAAAGATTATAATTACGAGCATATATATATATATATATATATATATATATATATATATATATATAT